>JAHPZR010021238.1:0-12500 GCA_019787425.1 Platygyra sinensis | reverse complement strand
AGTTTGTTGAAAGAACCCAGTTAAATGCAACGCATGCGCAGTTGATCGAAAAATTGAGACCGATTGCTTTAGCAGAAACATGCCGATTTCTAACGATCCAGTCGTTAGAATTTCAAAAAAATTGGCAGAAAAATAGATCAGAGACCACGTGGACGATCTATCAAAAAAAATCTGAAATTTGACATAGGGAATTTTGGATAATACAGAAAACGATTAACGGCGTATTACGAAAATCGCCTATGCCAAAATTTTATTAGAACCGTGTTGACAGAAGGGATTTAATGTCATTTCTTAGCGCGCAAAATATGAAAACAATCTAACGACTGGATTTTTTTTTAAATAAACAAAAGCTATGATTTAAGCCTTGTTTTTAACCAGCTCTGTTGCCATGGCAACAGCACACACCCTAATCAAAATGCGAGAACAAATATTTCTGTGGTTAACCTTGACTCTTGCAAAAAATGGGCGCTATAGCATAAATAGTTTAAACGTTATGGTGAATTAGGCATAGGCACTTGAGAACTGTGTTCGGCCACCTTAAACACACAACTTAAGCAGTTGCGAAATTAAAGCCAATCTTTCTCGGCCGTTCAATTATCTGATCTTCCATGTATTCATTTGCATTCTCTGTCATCCACGGATATATTAGGAACTCACACTGTGATAATGAACAGCTCTCAGTTGGCTTGATAGCTCAGTTGGTAAAGCCCTGCCTGGTATCGCAGAAGTTATTGCTTCAAATCCCGCAGTCAGGCCTGAATTTCTTTCCAGGCTTTAGTTTCGCAACTGCTTAAGTTGTGTATATAAATGGATGATTATGCCGTAGGTTTGGTTTTGGCGAAAAAAAAAATTCTCATATCTACCACACCTTTCTTTTGACGTTGATTCCATAATTGTTTCCTGATATAAGCTCCTAACTTTGTTTCGAAGGGAATATGCTGGAGTAACGACAAGGTTTCTTTTGCAGCTGAGTAAGGTTAAAATAATAAAAGTCAGGGGGCCGGAAAACACTGGGTCACAATCTCACTTTAATTAATCAACGTTATTGTTACATTAAGAAAAAAATTGAAGAAAAGGAAAATTAACTGTCAAGACAGTTGTTTTAAATTAAACATAACAGTGGCATTTGGAATATTCTTTTCGGATCTTTCTTGGCGATTCAACCGATGTTGACTAACAGCGCCTTAACTGGAAAGTTATTAAGTTACTATCACAGTTCCAATGAAGCAACAGTTTTGACTCAGTTGTAAGATTAATTACAACGAACGATTTCAAGTTTGGACTTTGTCAATAAATTTTTAAAGTTTAATTGATGTGATGCAATTTGCGGTTACATTCGCCATGCAATTTGTTCTAGATTTTACTAGATATCTGCATAAAAATCGTCTCCCATTTAAACTAAGCGATAAAAAGAAAACAAATAAAACATACGAATTTATATGGAATAAAAACAATAATCCTTTAAACTTTGAGTCAAGTTCACTCTCACTTGTGTCTTGTGAGATAGTAAAAGGGCATAAGAAATTTCAAGATTAGCAAAATCCCTCTTTTCATTTTTCATTGCCGATGTCTCTTTTGTTTAGTCGGTTTTATTTGAAGAGAGAAAGGAAAATAATATATATGTTTGTTTATCATGAAAGTGTTAATTAAAACAACCGTTTTTTTGGAAACGATAATACATTGATGGTAGTGTTCTATGAGTCTCTTGTTAATACATGAAATGTTGCTAATTAGACACCTGCCACCATCCCCCAGTGTTGAATCGCACTCAGTCCGGTCAAAACTATTTGTGTGATATTAGTTATGATGTTACTCTATTTCTGACTGTTTATTCTTTATCTTCGTGAACTTGGAAATGGTGCCATGACGACTCCGAAACGTCGCTCGCTTTCATAGCTTATTTTTACTCGCCTCGAGGTTTTTTCAAGAAAACTGTAATTCCACTACTATGCATGGAAACATAAGCCTCACGTCCCCGTGGAGGGGGAATCTCATTTGAAGGCGTCAGGGATGCACTTTTCTCGCTTAGGAGTATAAATCAAGGATACTCATCTCAGTTAATATAAGGTGTTCGTGACAAATCGCACCTATTTTAGCTGTTAAAATGTCTTAAGGTGAAATTGTAACCAAAAAACGCTCTCATTGCGGTTTTAGGCTCGATTTCTGTCGGTCTCTAAAGCCTGGTCGACTAACGCAGACTTTTTTTCCAGAGCAGCGGCTTGTAATTGAGCTCTGTACTTTTAAAGAGGTTGTATCTTTAAGGGTCTTTTAGGGGTAAACAAACATCCCCGACCTTTTCATAAAGGAGTCCTTCCCTCAGATCTTGGTTCCCACTCCCGATTCAGCTGAATACGTTTAACCGAGTGATGACTTTCCTAAACAAAAAACAAACACCTGTTCTGTCGTTTGGTTACTTGAGTTTTAGGTTCAAAGAGGCAGCCTGTTTACGTCAGGAAACAACAAAACCGTCTCAACGTGTCAATCACTGCTTGCCTTATTTCCTTTATCTTCCAACAGTAGAGGAGCGGGTTTAAGGTCGAGTTTAGCATAAACAGAGATATTGCTAGTTCCCATGCAAAATCAAGAAATTGCGTTCGTAGTCCCTTGATGGCAAAAATAGCCGCAATGCCATAAGGAAGATAACAGACAACTAATGCTATCTGTATCGACAATGCAGTAGACACTGTCTTTCTGTATCGAGTTATATTCATTGACCTTCCTCTGTTTGGTTGTCCTTGGTGACCATGCTCTTGTACTTGAGCTTGATGACTGCGAAGAATCAGATAGATTTTTGTGTAACAGACGATCGAGGTGACTATGCATAGGACTGTCGCTGTGCCAGCAATCGATAGCGCTATTCGCGCGTCGAAACTTAATGTCAATGTAGTAACGATGCTGAAAAGCCAACTAATAACAACATAAATCTGCACACGTCTCAATGTCACGACATGTCTATATCTTAGCCCCAACAACAAGGCGAAAAGTCTGTTTACACTTATCGCAGTTAGCGTTGACACTGATACTCCGCCAAGAATTACGCTCAACCTTTGAAAGAGGATTGAAAGATAATAACAAAGCATGGAGTGTTTTGGGGACATTATATAAGCCACGAAAAGAGGCTGAGTAATGAGACCCACGCAGATATCAGTGCCTGCAAGACAACGTAACAAGAGCTTTGATGCTGGATGAAGAGATGACACCCTTTTAAGTGCAACAATGATCAAAATATTTCCAAGAAATGCAGTGATAGAGAGCGTGATGTTCACTACTAGGATAAGTACTTTTTGATAGGGTGCAGAAGTACCGGTGATGCAAAATATGTCTGGAGTTGCAGTGTGGTTTCTATATTCTGTAAAAGTCTTCATCTTTTTGTCGTTATTTCAGCTGGTTAGTTGAAGAATAAATGTTCCTTTACTCTCTTATTCCAGGATTGTTTATGAGTTCATGGCTTGCCAAGAAGACCTTTTTCAACGCTCGCCTACTTCCTTATTCAGGGTATCTTCACATGGGTCCAGTCCTCAGTTTTCTGATGGGAAGAAAGAAGTAAAAGGTAAGGAAATTATTGCGTTTTGAAATACTTACCTTATGTAGACAAACTAACGTCAAGAGTTTTTCTTTAAAGCAGTAAAGCATAAATTCAATTTGTTTTGCCGAAGAACACCAAGAAATAAATCATAAACCACTGTTTTCTTACAAGCTTTTCCTCGACACATCATATACCACAAACAACACGTAATGCCTCACTGAGACATTTCTGAGAATAACCATGACAACAGAAGCTCATATGGCCTCAAACTTATGAGCTCGCGTGTTTAATGCACCTGCCTTTTGATATTAAACCTTTTTAGGCATCGACATTATTTGACGGAAACGTCATCAGAAATAGCACGAGTTACAGTCAAGGCGAGATTTATTTTGCAATTAAGGGTAAAAGGTGTCGTTCTTGTAGCAGAAAGCTGTCGAGACACCATCAAATAAAAGAAGTGAAGTATGATTCCACCTGATCGATCATCCTAACATATGGATCAATTAAAGTGTAAACATTTTAATTGCAATCAAATTTAAAATAAAAGTAGAATGTATTCAAACTAAGGTGAATGATATCTTTATGTATTATATTTCAATCAGAAAAGTGAGATTGTGACAAAAATGATTAAATCGATTTTAAGGCTCTTTTAAATTAAAAAAAAAGTACAGGACATCGACATTTCTTGTTTGTTGCCTGTGGGTTTCATTTTTTCTCTGTAATTTAGTTACGCAGTTGTTAAAACGTAAGTATACAGGGTGGTAGCAGTCGTGGTCAGAACGACGAAGACCGCAAGACCATACCGCGAGACCAAAAACAGGAGACTGGGAATAAATGTGACGTCATTTCAGTACTTAAAGCCTTGCTAAAAACAGATTTCTCCGACATTTTCTTATTTTTTACAAACAGGGCACTTTTGTACCATTTCTTAGCCAAATCATTAGCTCAGAATCAGAAAATGTCGGAGAAATCTGTTTTACGCAAAGCTTGAAGTCCTGAAATGACGTCACAATCATTACCAGTCTCCTGTTTTTGGACTCGCCGTTTTGTTCCCCACCGGGAGTGAAATTTGACGCTTTTGGTACATTAAAACAACGGCAAGGAAAATGGCTATCGAAATATTTGTTTTGCTATTCTTATCAGTACATTGTGGAAATTTTATCGAACAAATTAAGAAAAAAATCTGTCATATACTCTCTAACGTAAATTGCGCACACGCTGATAGGGTAACTTGAACTGTATATCGTGCGCACTTCCGGTTTCTTTAAATCGAGCCTTTATGTGTGATTTTGAAGAAAAGTGTTCCTTGAACACCAAAATAAGTCCTTCATTGTGGAAATCGGTACGTTTATGACGCTTTTACCATGTCTCACAACAAAGACAGTGCAAATGAGTTTTTGCACTATTTGAACAGTTGTCGCAGCAATATTTAAATTATCATTAAACCAGAAAAGAACAATTCCGTTTATGAACGTTCTTGTCACATGTATTCAGAACAACACTTTCATGACATCCATCTGCGGAAAGAAACTTTCACAGGTCTCTTCACGAAATGGGATTCCTTTGCTCAACAAAAGTACAAAATAAACCTCATACGCTCCCTCACTTATCGCTACTACTGCGCTTTCTTTCCCTACAAGGGCCGCATTAAGAGTCACTGACTCGAAATATCGAGAATCGCTGGAAAGATTCAAAAAATCGAAAACCCTGAAACTTTGCCTCAAGAACGCTTTTAGGGAGCTATCTTCGAAATATTATTCCGATTCAGTTTGAGAATTAAACGTCTTCGAGAAATTCAAAAAACACCTTAATACACCATTTTAAAATATCGCAAAAAAAAAAAAATAAATAAACAAAGTTCTGGATATTCGCGTTGAAACAATTTACAATTTTAGAACACGGGATAAACTTAGCATAACAGCTGCACGTTTCTTCTCTACATTTTAATGTACCAAAAGCGTCAATTTTTTTATAAAAAATGTCTTAAAACGTTTTAATTTTTTAACAAATACTTTAAAAAACAACGGGAATGAAAAAGGCTATCGAAATATTTGTTTTGCTATTCTTATCAGTACATTGTGGAAATTTTATCGAACAAATAAAAAAAAAGTCTGTCATATACACTCTAACGTAAATTGCGCACACGCTGATAGGGTAACTTGAACTGTATATCGTGCGCACTTCCGGTTTCTTTAAATCGAGCCTTTATGTGTGATTTTGAAGAAAAGTGTTCCTTGAACACCAAAATAAGTCTTTCATTGTGGAAATCGGTACGCTTATGACGCTTTTACCATGTCTCACAACAAAGACAGTGCAAATGAGTTTTTGCACTATTTGAACAGTTGTCGCAGCAATATTTAAATTATCATTAAACCAGAAAAGAACAATTCCGTTTATGAACGTTCTTGTCACATGTATTCAGAACAACACTTTCATGACATCCATCTGCGGAAAGAAACTTTCACAGGTCTCTTCACGAAATGGGATTCCTTTGCTCAACAAAAGTACAAAATAAACCTCATACGCTCCCTCACTTATCGCTACTACTGCGCTTTCTTTCCCTACAAGGGCCGCATTAAGAGTCACTGACTCGAAATATCGAGAATCGCTGGAAAGATTCAAAAAATCGAAAACCCTGAAACTTTGCCTCAAGAACGCTTTTAGGGAGCTATCTTCGAAATATTATTCCGATTCAGTTTGAGAATTAAACGTCTTCGAGAAATTCAAAAAACACCTTAATACACCATTTTAAAATATCGCAAAAAAAAAAAATAAATAAACAAAGTTCTGGATATTCGCGTTGAAACAATTTACAATTTTAGAACACGGGATAAACTTAGCATAACAGCTGCACGTTTCTTCTCTACATTTTAATGTACCAAAAGCGTCAATTTTTTTTTTAAAAATGTCTTAAAACGTTTTAATTTTTTAACAAATACTTTAAAAAACAACGGGAATGAAAAAGGCTATCGAAATATTTGTTTTGCTATTCTTATCAGTACATTGTGGAAATTTTATCGAACAAATAAAAAAAAAGTCTGTCATATACACTCTAACGTAAATTGCGCACACGCTGATAGGGTAACTTGAACTGTATATCGTGCGCACTTCCGGTTTCTTTAAATCGAGCCTTTATGTGTGATTTTGAAGAAAAGTGTTCCTTGAACACCAAAATAAGTCTTTCATTGTGGAAATCGGTACGCTTATGACGCTTTTACCATGTCTCACAACAAAGACAGTGCAAATGAGTTTTTGCACTATTTGAACAGTTGTCACAGCAATATTTAAATTATCATTAAATCTGAACAGGAGAATTCCGTTTTTGAACGTTCTTGTCACATGTATTCAGAACAGCACTTTCATGACATCCATCTGCTGAACGAAAACTTTCACAGGTCTCTTCCGCACGAAATGGGATTCCTTCGCTCCACGAAAGTACAAAATAAACCTCATACGCTCCCTCACTTATCCCTACTACTGCGCTTTCTTTTCCTACAAGGGCCGCATTAGGAGTCACTGACTCGAAATATCGAGAGTCGCTGGAAAGATTCAAAAAATCGAAAACCCTGAAACTTTGCCTCAAGAACGCTTTTAGGGAGCTATCTTCGAAATATTTTCCCGATCTTTTGAGAATTTAACGTCGTCGAGAAATTCACCAAAAACGATAATACAACATTTTAAAATATCGAAAAAAAAAAAAAAAGAAAAAAGAAAACAATAGACAAAGTTCTCGATATTCGCGTTGAAACAATTTACAATTTTAGAACACGGGATCAACTTAGTATAAGAGCTGCACGTTTCTTCTATACATTTTAATGTACCAAAAGCGCCAAATGTTCTTAAAATGTTTTAAAATATTTTAATTTTTTAAACAAAGGTTTTAAAAAAACAACGGCAAGGAAATGGCTATCGAAATGTTCGTTTTGCTATTCTTATCAGTACATTGTGGAAATTTTATCGAACAAATAAAAAAAAGTCTGTCATATACACTCTAACGTAAATTGCGCACGCGCTGATAGGGTAACTTGCACTGTATATCGGGCGCACTTCCGGTTTCTTTAAATCGAGCCTTTATGTGTGATTTTGAAGAAAAGTGTTCCTTAAACACCAAAATAAGTCCTTCATTGTGGAAATCGGTACGTTTATGACGCTTTTACCATGTCTCCCAACAAATACAGTGCAAATGAGCTTTTGCACTATTTGAACAGTTGTCACAGCAATATTTAATTTATCTTTAAACCAGAACAGAACAATTCCGTTTTTGAACGTTCTTGTCACATGTATTCAGAACAACACTTTCATGACATCCATCTGCCGAAAGAAAACTTTCACAGGTCTCTTCACGAAATGGGATTCCTTCGCTCCACGAAAGTACAAAATAAACCTCATACGCTCCCTCACTTATCCCTACTACTGCGCTTTCTTTCCCTACAAGGGCCGCATTAAGAGTCACTGACTCGAAATATCGAGAATCGCTGGACAGATTCAAAAAATCGAAAACCCTGAAACTTTGCCTCAAGAACGCTTTTAGGGAGCTATCTTCGAAATATTATTCCGATTGTTTGAGAATTTAACGTCGTCGAGAAATTCGCCAAAAACGATAATACACCATTTTAAAATATCGCAAAACAAAAAAAAACAACAAAAACAACAACAACAAAAAATAGACAAAGTTCTCGATATTCGCGTTGAAACAATTTACAATTTTAGAACACGGGATAAACTTAGCATAAGAGCCTCACGTTTCTTCTATCTTTAACTAGGGATTTTTAGTATTTCTTCAAGTATTTTTTAAGGGTCTCGTCGATTGTCAAATAATTGACTTTTCAAGCTCCTATGGAAACGGTAAAACGTTGCCTATTTTTACGCGCTTAAACCGCATTTTAGAATGCCCGAAATCAAGTCGAAATTAATATTGAGATAATCCCTTGGCCTTCTTCTAGAAGATTTAAAATAAAAATCTTAGCAGTCTGAACACGCCCTAGCAAACATAAAAAAAATTAAAGTACAAGATAACTTATTTGCCTAATCTACGAAAACAATTAATTATAGAACTACTACGCGGTATATTTCTAACACTGGTACTCCTGCTACGTGTCGATGGACTAATTCTGGGATATTCTGTCGTCTGTATTGTTTCCTTGATTTAGTTAGTTGCAAATAATGGTGCAGTGACTCTCAAACGGCGATTTTCGAGCGAGGCGTCAATGTAATTAACACCAGCAACCACGCTTACGTATTAAACAGTCATTTCAATATTCAGGCTCTTCCAGAATTTGTTGAATCGTTGTTTTATAATTAAAATCCATCTTCAGAAGTTGTTCTCGGCTTATGCAGGCTTGATTTCCGCGGCGCTCTCGAGCTCAGTCTATAGTATAAGATACTGGCACAGATATATAACACAACAAGAAGACGCCTGAAGGCGTCAACGCGGGATGTGTTGGTTTAAGTAAGAATTTTGTTGAATGGCGTTGGAAGGTTGAGGAGTGTATTTATTTCGTGCTGAATAGTTTTTCACAACAAGTGTACTCGCCAACAAGTCTACAGGTGACCACTCGCGGCTGCGATTATAAATGATCGAACTCGTTGGTTCGAAGAGGTATGGTTAACCTGTTGGTTCGATAACAGTGAACTCGTTGGTTCGGTGACAAATTATTAACCACAGTTTCAAAAATCACACTCTGTGCAGCTATTCACGTTTAAAAAGACAGTTTCGAAACGTATCAATATTCAATGTAAATGTCAAACACTTACCCGCATTTTGTCCCCTTCGTAGTATAATGCTTCCTCTTCGCTGTGTATTTGCTGACGCAGTATCTCTTTTGCTATTTTGAGCGATCATGGATATACATGGTGCAACCCATCGTGCACTTGACTGGAAGATGCAGCCAATAAAATGACACAAATTTTACGGGACGGGTTCGGGACACGGGAAAGTTAAAAAAGGCAATTTTTGACTCCCAAGAATACGAAAGGAATGCGCTTCCGAAGTTAAGAGAGCTTGACTACAAGATTCGCATTAACTGCGGCGGATGTCAAAAAAAATCAAATTTCTTCAAATGAAACTTATTCCATGTAAAAAGGGTCCCAGGTGCTGTAGATTGATGTCATTTATAGATCGTTTTCACTGTCACGCAAAAAAAAAAAAGAAAAAATAGATCGAAAACTATCCATTACAAAAAGCTACGAAATTGTGATGCTTATAAGCAAAGGTTTTTCAAAACAAATTGAGGTAAAAAGTATCAGGAAAATTGCGTGGCGTTTCGACAGAACTTCGGTCATTATCAAGCTTAAAAGTGAAGATAAAATTTTTGTATACACATAAATATAAAACTAAAAAGTTAGAGTATGTAAAGCATGATTAACATACTCTTACTTCTTAGTTTTATATTTTTATGTATGCAAAAATTTTATCCTCACTTTTAAGCTTGAAAGTGACGGAAGTTCGGTCGAAACGCCGCACAATTTTCCTGAAATTGTGATGTTATGGAAAATAAAGAAATAAGACATTTGTCCAAGTTTCAGGCATGTATGTTTCCCCAAACTTCAGATATTCGTCGAAATGTTTCCCAAAAATTTACAGAGCCTAGTGTGAAAACGCCATATTGGTGTACCTAAGTAATACACCAATACGGCGGCCATCTGGAACTTACTTTGGCCATCTAGGCGACTGATTATTAGTGCTGAAAAAGCAAGCATTTACATAAGCACTTTTCCTAATGCTCTAACTTTTAAAAGGGCTCAAAATCATGAGATAAGAATATATTTTTCAACAAACTCGATCAAAGCCTTGTGTCACGCGGCTACATAATCCGGAATTTCAAAATACTCTGCGCCAGCGGTTATTGCCGGCCACGCATGCGTAGTACCGGCGTCTTCTAGTGGCCCTCGTGTGGTTCTTCTCTGCCATCTTGTAAAGGCGTTGTTGTCCTTAGTAAAGTGTTTATTGTTCGCTACTACCGTGTCGTCTGTCCTTATTACTGGCGTAGTGGCAGCGGTTGGAACTTACCCTCGTCTCGTACTTAGAGACAGCCAGCCCATAACGGATCGTCGACCGATTTCCAAGCGAGGAACTAGCGAAACAGCTTAGTCGATAGCTGTGTCAACAATACACAAGGACTCACAGCTAAGTACACATTTTGCCTTTCCTCTATTCATTTAAGAGCACGAAATGAATCCAAGAGTACCAAAGCAGTTGTCCTTAACCAAACAGGAAAAGATAACGTCGTTCGAAGCCTGGAGACAAAATCTTCAGTACAATCTTTCCCTCGACCGCAATTTCGCGGGCGTTCTCGCTGTTGGTGTGACATGGTTGAAGAAATACCCTGGCAGCCCTCGTCGCGGCCTCCAGGACGACCCCGAATCCGTACCTCAAGCTTCCCATACAACAGCACAACAAAAGTGTACTCATCTTGAATTAATGCTTGGGCAAATTGCGAACTATTGCCCCGTAATTTCTCGTAATACCATCGTCAAGAACTCAACCTACATGAGCTCCATCTGGCAAGCGATTCGCCTTCACTTCGGTTTCCAATCAACCGGCGCTCACTTCCTCGACTTCAATAACATCACACTTGTCCATGCTGAGCTCCTCGAGGATCTCTATCAACGTCTGATGTCCTTTATCGAAGATAATTTATTATTGGCAAACGGAAATATCTCACACCATGGCGAAGTTCCCGGCGCCGACGAGAAAATGTCTCCCTCTGTAGAAAATCTTGTAGTACTAACGTGGTTGAGATTAGTCCACCCTGACCTCCCCAGTTTGGTTAAGCAACGCTAAGGTACCGAGCTCCGGTCCAAGTCTCTTGCATCTCTCAAACCTGAAATTTCTCAAGCATTGGATTCTCTCTTGGAAAAGATCAATAACAACGCCGATGCTAAAATCTTGTGTTCCACGGCATCGAAACTCAGACAGCCGTCTCCGAGGGGTCCTTACAACCGCTTCCAAAAGGCATGTACTAAACCACAAGTCAAATCTTGCCCCTTTTGTAAGCAGGCTGGACGTAATGACCGTCACTTCTTAAGTCAGTGCACTTACCTACCCGCTGAAGACCGCGCTTTCCTCGCCAAGGCACGCCTCGCAAGTAGCCTCGATGACGAAGATGACCCCACGTATTCTGATTTCTTCTGTCCATCTGAAGTCGAGGACTTTGCTTCTTCTCCCCATTCCTCGGCCAGGGTTGTGTCTCGCCGTGTAAGCACAAAGCAATCACCCCATTTCAATGCCTTCTACCATCATCACTCGCCTAAACTCACCTTGGGCACTGGTGCCGAAACCAGCATGATGAAAGCCTCCGTCGCCCATAGCATCGCCGCTCTCATCGTAAAGACATCCCAGCAGGCCCTACAAGCAGATGGAGTTACGCCTCTCGTCGTCGTTGGCGAGACCCACCTTACCCTTTCACGAGCTGGCAATCACCTGACGCTTGATGCCCTTGTAGTAGAAGACTTAGATGTTGATGTTTTAGCTGGAACTCCATTTATGATCACTAATGACAGATCCGTTCGTCCCACAAAGGGACAGGTTCTTATCCAAGGCTTCGAAATACTGGCCTACCACCCCGAGTCAAGTGCTAGTTCCCAGGCTCACGCCGTCCGTCGCACCCAGTCTTATGTGTTACGCTCGTCCGCCCCTACAACAGTGAACCTCCCTGGGGAATATCTTGAGCTGAACCTACCACCTAACATAGCTCCTGACTGTACCTTAGCCATAGAAGCCCGTACCGATGCACCATCCAACAAATGCTCCAAAGTTTCACAACTTTGGCCTCAGCCCCAAATTGAAGAGGCAATAACTCATAGAGTTCGTTTAGTCAACGACACTGCTGAGCCAAGGACAGTCTGACGCCACGAACATCTCTGCCAAGCTCGTCACATCACAACCGTGGTTCCAACGTCACCTGTTGGACCACACCCATCACCTCCCCACCCTGGTGGAAGCAACTCACCTCAGCATGGGTTCTTCTCAGAT
>JAHPZR010021237.1:32500-40000 GCA_019787425.1 Platygyra sinensis | reverse complement strand
AAAAATGAAACCCACAGGCAATAAACAATAAATGTCGATGTCCTGTTTTTTTAATGTAAAGGAGTCTTAAAATCGATTTAATCATTTTTGTCACAAACTCATTTTTCTGATTGAAAGGTAATACATAAAGATATCATTCACCTTAGTTTGAATACATTCTACTTTTATTTTAAATTTGATTGCAATTAAAATGTTTACACTTAAATTGATCCATATCTGATGATCGATCAGGTGGAATCATACTTCACTTCTTTTATTTGATGGTGTCTCGGCAGCTGTCTGCTACAAGAAACGACACTTTTTACCCTTAATTGCAAAATAAATCTCGCCTTGACTGTAACTCGTGCTATTTGTGATGACGTTTCCGTCAAATAATGTCGATGCCTAGAAAGGTTTAATATCAAAAGGCAGGTGCATTAAATACGCGAGCTCATAAGTTTGAGGCCATATGAGCTTCTGTTGTCATGGTTTTTCTCAGAAATGTCTCAGTGAGGCATTACTTGTTGTTTGTGGTATCTGACGTGTCGATGAAAAGCTTGTAAGAAAACAGTGCTTTATGATTTATTTCTTGGTGTTCTTCGGCAAAACAAATTGAGTTCATGCTTTACTGCTTTAAAGAAAAACTCCTGACGTTAGTCTGTCTACATAAGGTAAGTATTTCAGAACGCAATCATTTCCTTACCTTTTACTTCTTTCTTCCCATCAGTAAACTGAGGACTGGACCCATGTGAAGATACAGGGGCACCCAACGAGAATATAGCTCAAAACCACTCAAACATAGCATTGTTGAAAGTAGTTTGGTATTTAAACGGTAGATATAGGCATATTTTTATCCCCTAAAAATTTTTCATCGGTTCGGATTTCCTAGCTGAAAGTCTAGTGATCCGAAAATTATAGGGATCAAAACTTACCTTTTCGAAAATTTCAGCCAGAAAAAAGGCTCCCGAAAATTATAGGTGACCTTTTTAGGGTAAAAATCCGTTAAAAATAGGCAATTATACCATATTTTAGATGTTCGAAAATCTTAGGAGAAGCAGGCAAGCAAGAAATTTTACAAAAAATGTTCCGAAAATTCTAGATCTCAAATCGTCTTCCGAACAGATATATTTCCGAAAATTGTCGTTGGGTGCCCCTGAAGATACCCTGAATAAGGAAGTAGGCGAGCGTTGAAAACGGTCTTCTTGGCAAGCCATGAACTCAAAAACAATCCTGGAATAAGAGAGTAAAGGAACATTTATTCTTCAACTAACCAGCTGAAATAACGACAAAAAGATGAAGACCTTTACGGAATATAACAACAACACTGCCACTCCAGACATATTTTGCATCACCGGTTCTTCTGCAGCCTATCAAAAAGTACTTATCCTAGCAGTGAACATCACGCTCTCTATCACTGCATTTCTTGGAAATATTTTGATCACTGTTGCACTTAAAAGGGTGTCATCTCTTCATCCAGCATCAACAGTTAACAAAAAGGCAGTTAGAAAAATGTAGGACTATGTGCATAACCAGGGGCTTCATTAACGTTTTCTAAAGGAGGACAACTGCTTTTCTGAGGAAGGCAAAACTTTTTGAATTGAACTTCTTTTCAGGAAAAAACTGTCCTCTAAATAACCAAACCAGGCAGACCAAATTAACTTTTCAGCTGGTCAATTTGCCTGATGCCTAGCTCTTAACAAAACCTCTGCATAACCACAGTGGCTTGTTGGTATTTCAGTTATTTTGCCAAATCAATAGCAAATTCACAACAATCACAATTCACAATCGCAAAAATCACAAATTTGTCAGCAAAACATAAGGCAATGGGATAAAAACAGGCCAAGATAATTTTTCCCACTGACTTTACATGATTTGTAAGCTACTGTACATATAAAAGTAGTGTTGACAATTAAGAATAGCAAATTGAGAGCACTGCTTGCTCTAAGCATGTGTACCTGTCTGTATCACTATGAGGATTGTAATGGCCCTGGTCCTTCAGCCAGGCTAATTGGTCTTTAAAAAACTTCTCCATTCTCTCGTGCAGTTCTTTCCACCACCTCTCTATCTAAAATAAATAAAAAGTACATTATGTCATTTCCGTCATTGAAAGCTTACAAAATAATAATCACTTTTGGCACAAACGATACCAGTACACATTGCATTAAATATTGAGGACCACTTCTCTTCTGAGGTCACAGAATTTCAATTTTCATTGATTGGCTGTTATCATAGTTAGTAGGAGACCTCTACTAACTATGCTGTTATGAAAAGGTTTCTGAATGTATCATTACATTCAACATATTGCTCACCGCCACCTTTGTCTCCAAGTGACCCATATGGGGAACTTTCACTACAGTGGTGAAGGGGTGTCCTGGTTAGCACCGTGTGTAGTGTTGGGCAATGTTACATACCTGATTTGAAGTTGAAGGGCCATACACAACAGTATCGTGTGGATCCATATCTCCATGATGCCGACGTAGGAACGAATGTATAGTGGCCATAGTACCGGTCTCAGTTCCCTTGTCAACTCTAAGTATAGCAGATATCATTTTCGTTTCAAGTAGGTGTTCCAGATACCATCTTCCAATTAACTGTGGATCGGAATTTGTAATCCAAACTTTTAGCCAAAGCAGCTTCCTGCTGGCAGTATCCATGCAACCATATATTGCTAAGGGGAAAGTGGAGTTTTGGTAACCCATGAGTTTGTCATGGCCATCTAACGAGTGGACCCAATTCGCACCCCGAGTCGTGAAGTTTCCTTTCTTTCGTTCTTTCTTAGCGCCAACACCACCACGTACTTCGAGTCCTTCTGGGTCGAGTTCGTACATTACATCATAAACTTTGTCTCTCGTAACATTAAGCCCATATTCTTGTCTGATCTTCTTATGCATTGCTCGGTAACCTAAGAGCTGACCGGGGCCTTTCAACTCGTTCTCGACAGCCTCTGTATTAACATCATCAATCCCAACGCTATTGCTATTGTAGTAAATTTCGAAGTGACGAAGCCTCCTGTCAAGGCTCCGGATGCTCCACGGATATTGTGGAAAATCACGTATCAAAAAGTCCAAGATTTCTGATCGTTGCAAACTTTGCTACACATATCGAGAGATTGCTTCCTTAAGCTTATCATCGTGGACCCAAGTTGCCATACGACCGTCCGCCATTTTCAAACACTTGATGAACGCACGTAAGGCGTGATGGGAAGATTACATCTCGCAAGGTACGCTGGTAGTGGCAGCGCTCGGCCATGCGAAAATTTGATTTCACTTTGTAATCTAAGGTGAATGTCAGTTTTGGTATGGCCGAGCGCTGCCACTAATATTGTTTTTCATTCTTTTTTTAAAACGTATTTCATTTCAGTTTACAAACATTTCGACTTCTATATTTTGTTTCGATTGTGCGTTAATTTAATTCTGAAGCGTGTTTGCTGCGCAATTGCATTTCGTTTTCGGTTGGCTTTCACTCTGCGTTTTATTTGCATTTTATTTCACACTCGTAATTCACTTTCATTTGCACTTTGAATTTCATTTGAAATCGATTTTACAGTTCAATTTGAATTGTATTTTCATTTTAGTTTAACTTAAAAGTAAAGTGGTTTTACTTTTCAGATTCAATGTACTTTTGAATGTCATGTCATTTTACGTCGTGTTTTATGTTAGTTTTGATTTATTTCTCAGTGAAACTAACACTTATTCCACAAAAATATGTGAATTTTTTGTTGGCAGTTCTCGGCCACCATACTTATGCCCTTTTACGTACTACCTCACAAGACTCCATTGCAAGTGATCTAGGCTCAAAGTTCATATAGGATTTTTCTTTTCTTAATTTTTCTTTTTTGTTGTCGGAAAACACTAAGATTATCTATCTATACGTAATATTTATCAGGGACAGACCATCTAAAAAATATTTAGAGAAGCACCCTGGTACTTTGCCCAATAACAATGAACCATTATCCGTTTCCTGATTTACCGAACTATTTTCCTTCACGTTTTAGATAAAAATCTCAAGTCATCTGTCATATGTGACTTTGAGGGGCACAACATTAGTTTATCTAGATATCCCCCTCTATTTCCTTTACAATTGTTAGAGAATAAAAGTGCAAGCTAAAGAGTATTCTACGGAGTTACTCATTCGTTATTGAGTTTTAAGACAAAACTTGTTTTTAGTGTTGGGTAATATAATCGTGTGATATTTCACAGCATTTAAGAAAGGAGTACTTCATTTTATATTTCATCACTGCTAAATCTATACTCCCGTGATGAGTGAAATGATGTGAAGTGTAAATGACATAATTCATATTTAAACTGCGATTGTAGATGAAAGTGAAGAATGATCATCGCAGGAAATTTTCCATTTTAAGCAATTTGAAAGAAGAAGCCTGAAAAAAAATAAGGGCTTCTACGGGATTCGAACCCGTGACCTCCGCGATACCAGTGCGATGCTCTCACAACTGAGCTATGAAGCCACACATTGGGAGCGAGGTCAATTTATTGAGTTCATATCTCGACAAATTACAGAATACCAAATGGTTATTTCCAGGAAGAGCGCTTCCAAAAACCAAACATCAGATTTACTTCATTTTCTTAACTGACGTCAAGAGAAACCAACTAGAGCAACTGAGTAAATACAGCTAGAAAAGTCACGAAATGATGGTGTTCGATGAATATGAATAAACTCAAGCTTAATAACATAGCATTAGAGGGAGTATAGATTTAGCAGTGATGAAATATAAAATGAAGTACTCCTTTCTTAAATGCTGTGAAATATCACACGATTATATTACCCAACACTAAAAACAAGTTTTGTCTTAAAACTCAATAACGAATGAGTAACTCCGTAGAATACTCTTTAGCTTGCACTTTTATTCTCTAACAATTGTAAAGGAAATAGAGGGGGATATCTAGATAAACTAATGTTGTGCCCCTCAAAGTCACATATGACAGATGACTTGAGATTTTTATCTAAAACGTGAAGGAAAATAGTTCGGTAAATCAGGAAACGGATAATGGTTCATTGTTATTGGGCAAAGTACCAGGGTGCTTCTCTAAATATTTTTTAGATGGTCTGTCCCTGATAAATATTACGTATAGATAGATAATCTTAGTGTTTTCCGACAACAAAAAAGAAAAATTAAGAAAAGAAAAATCCTATATGAACTTTGAGCCTAGATCACTTGCAATGGAGTCTTGTGAGGTAGTACGTAAAAGGGCATAAGTATGGTGGCCGAGAACTGCCAACAAAAAATTCACATATTTTTGTGGAATAAGTGTTAGTTTCACTGAGAAATAAATCAAAACTAACATAAAACACGACGTAAAATGACATGACATTCAAAAGTACATTGAATCTGAAAAGTAAAACCACTTTACTTTTAAGTTAAACTAAAATGAAAATACAATTCAAATTGAACTGTAAAATCGATTTCAAATGAAATTCAAAGTGCAAATGAAAGTGAATTACGAGTGTGAAATAAAATGCAAATAAAACGCAGAGTGAAAGCCAACCGAAAACGAAATGCAATTGCGCAGCAAACACGCTTCAGAATTAAATTAACGCACAATCGAAACAAAATATAGAAGTCGAAATGTTTGTAAACTGAAATGAAATACGTTTTAAAAAAAGAATGAAAAACAATATTAGTGGCAGCGCTCGGCCATACCAAAACTGACATTCACCTTAGATTACAAAGTGAAATCAAATTTTCGCATGGCCGAGCGCTGCCACTACCAGCGTACCTTGCGAGATGTAATCTTCCCATCACGCCTTACGTGCGTTCATCAAGTGTTTGAAAATGGCGGACGGTCGTATGGCAACTTGGGTCCACGATGATAAGCTTAAGGAAGCAATCTCTCGATATGTGTAGCAAAGTTTGCAACGATCAGAAATCTTGGACTTTTTGATACGTGATTTTCCACAATATCCGTGGAGCATCCGGAGCCTTGACAGGAGGCTTCGTCACTTCGAAATTTACTACAATAGCAATAGCGTTGGGATTGATGATGTTAATACAGAGGCTGTCGAGAACGAGTTGAAAGGCCCCGGTCAGCTCTTAGGTTACCGAGCAATGCATAAGAAGATCAGACAAGAATATGGGCTTAATGTTACGAGAGACAAAGTTTATGATGTAATGTACGAACTCGACCCAGAAGGACTCGAAGTACGTGGTGGTGTTGGCGCTAAGAAAGAACGAAAGAAAGGAAACTTCACGACTCGGGGTGCGAATTGGGTCCACTCGTTAGATGGCCATGACAAACTCATGGGTTACCAAAACTCCACTTTCCCCTTAGCAATATATGGTTGCATGGATACTGCCAGCAGGAAGCTGCTTTGGCTAAAAGTTTGGATTACAAATTCCGATCCACAGTTAATTGGAAGATGGTATCTGGAACACCTACTTGAAACGAAAATGATATCTGCTATACTTAGAGTTGACAAGGGAACTGAGACCGGTACTATGGCCACTATACATTCGTTCCTACGTCGGCATCATGGAGATATGGATCCACACGATACTGTTGTGTATGGCCCTTCAACTTCAAATCAGGTATGTAACATTGCCCAACACTACACACGGTGCTAACCAGGACACCCCTTCACCACTGTAGTGAAAGTTCCCCATATGGGTCACTTGGAGACAAAGGTGGCGGTGAGCAATATGTTGAATGTAATGATACATTCAGAAACCTTTTCATAACAGCATAGTTAGTAGAGGTCTCCTACTAACTATGATAACAGCCAATCAATGAAAATTGAAATTCTGTGACCTCAGAAGAGAAGTGGTCCTCAATATTTAATGCAATGTGTACTGGTATCGTTTGTGCCAAAAGTGATTATTATTTTGTAAGCTTTCAATGACGGAAATGACATAATGTACTTTTTATTTATTTTAGATAGAGAGGTGGTGGAAAGAACTGCACGAGAGAATGGAGAAGTTTTTTAAAGACCAATTAGCCTGGCTGAAGGACCAGGGCCATTACAATCCTCATAGTGATACAGACAGGTACACATGCTTAGAGCAAGCAGTGCTCTCAATTTGCTATTCTTAATTGTCAACACTACTTTTATATGTACAGTAGCTTACAAATCATGTAAAGTCAGTGGGAAAAATTATCTTGGCCTGTTTTTATCCCATTGCCTTATGTTTTGCTGACAAATTTGTGATTTTTGCGATTGTGAATTGTGATTGTTGTGAATTTGCTATTGATTTGGCAAAATAACTGAAATACCAACAAGCCACTGTGGTTATGCAGAGGTTTTGTTAAGAGCTAGGCATCAGGCAAATTGACCAGCTGAAAAGTTAATTTGGTCTGCCTGGTTTGGTTATTTAGAGGACAGTTTTTTCCTGAAAAGAAGTTCAATTCAAAAAGTTTTGCCTTCCTCAGAAAAGCAGTTGTCCTCCTTTAGAAAACGTTAATGAAGCCCCTGGTTATGCACATAGTCCTACATTTTTCTAACTGCCTTTTTGTTAACTGTTGATGCTGGATGAAGAGATGACACCCTTTTAAGTGCAACAGTGATCAA
>JAHPZR010021237.1:25000-27500 GCA_019787425.1 Platygyra sinensis | reverse complement strand
GTTATCTCTAATGGCAGGTAAGACAACTAAGTGATAGCATTATTATTCAAATTTCTTAGAGTATTGTTCTGACAGTAAATAATGTTTTACTTCTTTGGTAATGAGGTAATAGAGAAAATCATCCCAGAGATCTATTGCCCGATAGCAAAACATTGTTTTTCCAACCGGCAAACTTGAACGAGGTATTGAATGCCGGTTATACAGGACAGTGTCTCATTGGACACACTCTAATAGAGAGGTTTATATGTAAATACGGTTGCGATACTTTAACAGCAAGCTGTTCTCGCAATGAACTGTTTGTCGTGAAAAGTAGAATCAGCCTTCGAGTTAAGTTTTAAAAGCTTTTGTCCTTTGTTGTGATGATATCATAAAACCAAACTCGATATTTTTTTAGATAACGTGTGGTATATAGCATTTTATTTTAAGCTATAATGAAAGGTACTTATTGATAAACTAAGTTGCAATTGCAAATTACAAAAGGTGACGTCAGTCTCTCTTTCCTCTTTCGGTGACGGTTCTTTGCTATCGACAAGTGAACAATAATCACGATTTGCAATTAAAGAGGATTTAAGAGCAGTTTGCTGTAAGGATCGGCTAAGGTGATGCAAGATAGAAAAAAAACCGATTTTCCCAAACTTTGCCAAAATAAAGGCCTAGGTGAACTAGTTCTAAAAATATAAGTTTCAGGTCGTTTAGATTTTTATTTATTTTTTTGGAATCTTTTTTTGTATTTTGCGCTCGCAGCGGCCTAAATTGACACCGAAATCGAGCATTTTCCGGAAGCTCCCGTTTAAAAAGTGAAAGCGTTGTAGAAAAGATCAACCCAGAAAATCAAAAGACCTTATTTCCTCTGCTTATTGCCGGTGTAAAATTTGAAAGAAAGTTGAACCTGAATTTTGACGAATTTTTAAAATTTATGCTTTGCGACAGAGCTCACCAACTCTGAATTTAGACGAAATTCAAGGCTCAAAAAAACACTCTGGTACATGGCGTCACCCAACGAGACTATACTCTGGGGAAGAACAATCATTTCAACTACACGTAGGGCGAAAATAAAAATGGGGTAAATTAAACGGCGAATTCTGACAATATTTTCAAAACAGGTCACTTGAGCAATAAGAGCGACCCTTTGACCTTTGATGTCAACTCAGAAATCAACACACGGCTGCTCTTAATTTGACTTTCATTCGTCGGAATACACGTTTCTTTACTTTTGTTTGCTTTGCTGACATATTCTTAAGCAGAGGAAGTTATGACTTTGAGTTTGGAGGCATCTGGTAAAGGTAAAGTCTGCATACGAGCCAAGTGGCCCATCAGGCCGGAGCTTATCCCGGTTTCCTTAGCATGAAGCGACTGAGAGTATTTCTACTCCCCCCTGGATGGGATGGAGGCATCTACCCGCTATAAAATAAGAACAGCTGGCATATTTTTGAAATTTGACCCACTTCGCATTTAGACGGTTACGTTATAAACTCAAGTTGAAAGTCGAACTGCACGTTAAATTTCGCTTTTAGGAAACGGCGGTATCTTAAAACAAAGTAGCAACAATCAAATTAACTTAATACTTGGGAATTATTCCTTACCTTAGCGAGTTTTTCCGACGGGAAACCACAGCAGTATTAGTAAAACACAGAGCGAAAGCACTGAACCGTGCCGAACGTGACAGTAACGTAACTCAGCGTTGGTCCGTAGAGGAGGGGGGTGAGGTAGGGGCCGCATTGCACAGTTGGTTGTTGAACGCTTATGGCACAGATTGTCACTGTGACTGTTGGATCTCAACGATTTAAGGTGGCTCAAAACAGTTTCCAGCACTTTCCAAGACGTAGATTTTGATGGGTCATAATTACCACTCTTTATCAATTGACAGTCATGGTATCAAAAAACTGCCCAATCACTGGTGAACGCGCTGGTATTATTTTCGTGACATAATTAGTTAAGCTGAATGAAGGGTGTTTTTAGCAGGTCATAGTATTGCTATGGTAACCTATTGTGTCACGAAAATAATATCAGCATGTTCACCAGTGATTGGGCAGTACGTTTTTTGATACCATGATTGTGGCAGAAATTGATAAAGAGTGGTTATAATAACACTTCAATATCTAAGTCTTGGAATGTGCTGGAAACTGTTTTGAGCCACCTAGAGGTCACCTTAGCGAGATTTTTTCGACGGGAAACTACAGCAGTTTTAGCAAAACACAGAGCGAAAGCACTGAGCCAGTCGCACGTGACAGTAACGTAACATAGCCTTGGCAGCCTATTGAGTAGTCTTGAGCATATCCGTGCGAAACCTTTTCATACAAGAGTTCTTTCCTTATATATGCATGTTTGTAAGGTTCAAGATGACACAGCCGGAGGGTTTTGCGACTATGTTTCTCGAAGGACAACCTGGCCAGTATTACGGAACTGTCCCTCGTGCTGCGCAATTCTAACAGTTAATCACTCATATCCCTCTTACATGCTTTTCTTAAAATGACTGACTGTATCTTTTTAGCAAAGGGCT
>JAHPZR010021237.1:0-20000 GCA_019787425.1 Platygyra sinensis | reverse complement strand
CCATTTTCACAAAATAATGTAACAGGACCCAAGGGCATGCGACTTTCTTTGGAAGATTTACACTGTTCAGCTGGAGAAACCACAGACAATAGAGTTGTGTTCTCCTTGGGTGTTTTTTGACATGGAGCTGATATGATCTGTGGGAGAGAAACATTGTCAGAGGATATTTGCACATAAGGAGTGGCTTCAACATCAGTAGCATAACTGGGGAGCAGTCTGGGATCATCCTCATCCAGCTCTTTTGGTAGCTCATGGGTTTCATCAAATGCACATTCAGATTCCATGAACTTGCTTTTTAGTAGATAATAAACAGGTGGAATGGGCTTGTCATTGTTGGCAGCAAGTATTGCCATTTTCAAGTTCTGCTTCATTTGTTTATCAGTCTCTTCACTAACATCATTTCTAGAAACTCCAAAAAAATGCTCTGAAACTGTAGGGGTTGCTCTAAATTTCTTTGCAGGAGGCTGCTCACCAAATTTTGATTTATAAAAATGGATTTCTTCAATGGTTACTGGATCAACAGAGGTACCTAAAGAGAAGAAATTGAATGAAAATTATTTGTCTTTCTTATTCAGGAAACTATGGGTACATATACTATTTTCAAATGAAATTAAAAGGGAAGGTGACATGAAAGCTAAGCTAAGTTTTGTTCACCTTTAGGATTTGACCAGCTACAAGGTAGGTCTGTGCAGGTTGGATCTGCTGGCAAGGTTGTTTTGCCTTCAGAAACAATGTCACAAAGTACAAATAACAGAGCACCAGCATGGCTGCAGTCACCTCGTAATCTGCAGGAGTAATAATAGAAATTTACCAAACCCCTAATATAAAATAAACTTCTTGAGAAAGGTGTTAAAGATCATTCAATAAATTTAATCTGATAAATGTTATTTTAGACAGCCATGTTACAGAGAAGTTGGTATTGAAAGGTTTCATTTTCCAGGACAGCTAGTCAACCACATAACACACCTGAATTCTGCGGTCAGCATACTAATGATCATAAAAACAGGCCTGAATGAAACTACAACAACTTGCCTGTTACAGTGACAGCGAGAACAAAATGTTCTGATCACAGTATGCTTCACTTTTCTGAATTAAGAACAGATAAGTTGTAAAACATAATTGATTACTTACCCGACAGCGCAAGAACAGTAAGCATAAACAGGCTTGCTGGTATCTTTCTCAAGCACTATGTACACAATCTTTGTTTCCTCTGGGTCCGTGGAAAACGATGGATTGCAGCATCCCCTTAAGGCCCACATGGTAGGATATTTTGGCAAAGAACACACCCTGAAGGATCACATCAAAATATATGTAAAGGTAAAATCTGGTTGAAGAAAAATATTAAAGAAAACTAAATTAATCTCTACATTGAAACAGATACATAAGCTTGTGCTGCAGCATTAAAAAATGTAACATAAAACGGATAGTTTCCCTCATTGAGTTCCCTTGACAATTGACACAGTTCCAATTAAAAAATAAATCACATTGTTATAATATTGCAGAAGCGCTTAGGCCATGGTTTCGCAATTAATTTGTCCGCATATATGATGCAAATCAGGAGTCTACTATGATATGTTACACTCACTGCTTACTTAACTGAGTGAATTCCCTGTTTGTGCTGCCAAGCTCGAAGGGTCTTGTACTTTCTCACATCAGTTTGGCTGTAACCAACCCCAAGCAAAAATTCCTTAACAAGGGCCTCATCCATTAGCTGCGGGATGGATAGCAAGCTCTTCTTCCAATCGTTTAGCTTCTGGAGTTCTTTAATCAAAGGTATCTTCGAAGAAGAGATACCTTGCATCTCGCCAACAACATTCGATTTCGAGTCCGTCCTTGATGCAGTGCTTGATGTTGAGATATCCAGCGAATTGCAAACAACATTGACAAGAGCTTTTTTTCCAAAACTTTTCTCTATACCAACACCTAAGTTCTTACAAATTTGTTTAAGCTTCACCTTCCCTAATTTCGACACATCCTTGAACGATTTTAAGTTTGTGGTAAGACGCAAATCCTCCTCTCTCTCCGCCATTTTGGTTTTCCTCACTAAGCTTACCCCCCAAGGCGCGAAGCATTGTGGGATCGTGAAAAAAGAGAATTAATCATAATCAAAGGTTTAATTAAGCTGTTGATAGTATGATATGGATAAAACTGTCTCAAAATGCACGAAAGTTCGTCATTTGTAATCCGTGTCAATCTTCTCCACCCTTAACCATCCTTGTTTCATTATTATTCTTTCTTTCGTGTTTCGTTTATCTTAGGAAACTATTATTTTCAGTAGTCTTTCAATTGAAAGATAATTTTGTACGTAGCCAAAAAAAACTCAACCGTGACTGTTGACTGGTGGATGACAATCAGGAGTACAGCCTTAATGAAAGCTATTCACAAGAAGGACCGCTTAGTTTTCAATATTTTTCAATATAGGGTCACAATCCAATTTATGTATATATGGCTGTTGGGATTAAAAGAAGGGTAAAAGAAAAAGCAGTTATACAATATTGAAGGCAATCCGCTGTAGGTCTCTGGTTGTCCTACACGGAAAAGCTAAGTCTAATATCACAAAAAAGCAAACAAACGCTCTGTATTAGTTGTTTATTGTTATTTTTTCTGGGTTAAGGTGCAATTAAAGCACGTACTAGTAACGCAAATTTGCAAACAAAATAAGTTCTCATTTCCGGCTTTACCAGCATGTACCATATATATTGCTATGTTTGCGTAAATCTATTGGCGATATACATTTCCTTTGTAGTAACTTGTGTCATGGTTAGAATGCTAAACACAAGGCCCTGAGGTTACGAATCGGCTAAAAAAGAAAAGCACTTTGTTTCAGTGTGAACTTGAACAATACGACCTCACAGTGACAATTATTTCTGATTTCCTTTTCGCTATAATGAGTTCTTTGTTCGGGTTCAAATAGACTTTAGGACTGACCTTGAATAAATTACGTGATATTCTCTTGGTTTCTAATAATTGTCACCACAGCCATTTAAACAATTTACTGCTAGGACTAAATAAACCGTTAGGAGGTGACAAGCTAAAAGAGCAGCTTTCAACTAAGGTGAGCTTTGCTAAATTTCTATACATTGTTTTAATCTAAACTTGCGTTGATACATGGCCGGCGAGAAACAAAATGTATGCACAAAATCAAAATATTTCTTAGACGTCCGTGTTATCTGTACAAATTACCCTTTATTCGGTGCTTAAAAGATTTTCATAAAAAGTATTTTGATTGTACTGCAGCATTTAGGCTATTAAAAGAAGGCGGCGGCTAGCTTCGATCGCTGTGCTTATATGCGAGGCCAGCAGTAGAAGAAAATTAACTGGAGTAACGGACAAATTCGATCATAAATAACGCAGTTTGACAAGGCAGCATGGCTTATTAAGAAGACTAGAAGGCAGAACTGATATGATCAAGTTGCAGGTTTTCCTATAGTCGATTTTGACGAAGTCGAAGAGAGAGCGATGTTTGCGAAACGTTTATCGTTGTGAGATATCTTTCGTCCGCGGATGAGATCTTTAGTCTACGATCTTCAGTTTACTCCATGCATATGAGACGAACCGCTGATTTGTTTGCAACGGTCGTTTTCAAGCAGAATTGTTCTTGCTCTTTACAATTCGTTAATTTTTGTGTCTCATCTTCTTTCTTTCCAATTTAACTTATCATACAATTTAGAAACTCCAGGACGTCACCCAAACACCAGTGGGTTATGGTTCATTAACTTGCTATTTTTATACACCCGATTCGAGACAGCAAATGCATTTATCTGCAACCGCGAAGTCTAACTGTTGAGAAGCATAAAAAAAACAAAACAAAAGAAAACATAACAAAAGAAGAAGAAAAAAAGCAGAAAAGAACAAACGTTAAAATTAAACAATGGATCTTGAATCAATTTTTGACAGCTAGGAAAATAAAACGCCTCTACAAAGCGTAAGGGACTTTTCCCAGTTTCATTTTCAAGGTACATTTCCCCCAATAAACTGAAGCGCTGTTTGAAGGCCAGAAGGTAGCTCGATTGCTGAGTTGTGGACCCAATAAGTTGCTCGGGGCCTAAGGTAAGACTTAGTAATGATGAACGTTTTGTTATAGTTACGAGAGATAATGCTAACTAGTCTAAACATTTTAGGGTCTAAACAAAGACTGTAAGCCCTAATGACAAAGCAGTCTATAAGTCCTTTAAATAGCACCAAAGTAGGTTTAATGGCCTATATCATGGTTCCAGAGATTTAAGCTTGAAACCTTGCTGAATCCGATCAAACCAACTGTTGAACAAGATGAACCCTGAATAAAATCTTTGCATATTTAATTTTAGAATTTATGCGGAAGGTGGTCTTTAAACGCAGTTGGCAACGTAATGGTAACTATTTCTGTTAGGAGTTAACTCCAGTCTCCGGCATTCCTTGCAAAGAACGACAACTTGAAAACTATAAAGTTTTCTTCTTTCCTTAGCAGATTGTAAGTAGTTATCTATTGTCATGTCAACAAGACCATGTAACTTTTTTCATATTAACAAACGAGAACAGTGAAGGGATCATAATCTTAAGTCGCTCTTGTACAAATTGGTATGTTTTCTCTGTGCTGAATGCCTTACATCAATTGTCACGAAAAAAAGTGTGCTTGTTACTTTGTAATTGCTTCAATTTTTCTCTCATTCGTATTGAGTCAAACAGCTTTAGTCGCTGTCGTTTGACGCTGCTTCTGATATCGATAGATAAATGGTTCAGGATTTGTATGCTTCTAACATATTCTACAGAAAGACAGGTGCCTGGCATGTCTTTCCATCTGGGTCAGTTTAAGCTTAGCTTACAACCGAACTGACGCTTGTTAAACCGCGCAGCCGTAGGCTGAGCGGTTTCTTGCTCTGCCTCCGGTTTATTAAACCGCGCAACCGTAGGCTGGGCGGTTTCTTGCTCTAACTAACTAACTAACTAACTAACTAACTAACTAACTAACTAACTAACTAACTAACTAACTAACTAACTAACTAACTAACTAACTAACTAATCCTCATCGGGCCCATGAGGACTCTTAAGGCTCTTAAGGTTTCTTGCTCTGCCTTCGGTTTATTTATTTTATTTTTTAACCGCGCGGCCGTAGGCCGACCGGTTCTTGCTCGGCTCACGGTTTATTTTTTTTAAACCGCACAGCCATAGGCTGAGCGGTTTCTTGCTCTGCCTTCGGTTTTGTTTTTTTCGTTTTGTCGGTTACTAATCCCAAACCTCCGCGGATGATGTCATTATCAGCCAATTACAGGCCATTTCTCGGGTGTTTTCGTCATATCCCCCCTCAGGATAGTTTTTTCAAGTTAGCAAACTAACTATTTATGAAGAAAATGGCCCCCGACGGGAAAAATGTCTATTTAGTCAAACTTGGGCCAAAGTCCCTCGCAGATGGGCGTCAGGACAATTGCAAGGATAAAGAATCTAATTTGGGACCAGCAGCTGGCTACTAAGGCTGAAAGTATCCAGAGTTAAGCTGTATTTTCGTTTTGCGTGCGAAACAGAAGATTTTGTAATCTGAAATTTTTGTTCCTGTTCACTTTTGAAGGGAATATTCAATGCGCTAAAAAGGTATTACGTCTGGCCATGGAATACGCTGACGGTGATAAATAAGATCGTGTTTACTTCGCCAGAAGCAATGGTGGAATTTTCTGGGGAAAATAGTTAAAGCCTTACCGCTCATCAAAAACCCTTTTAACGTATGTAAATTTATATTCGTTTGAAAGGCCAAGGTATTTTTTTCCTTAGACGTAAACAAAATTCTCCGAATACAAGTCACGCTAGAACCGCGAAATGCAAAGAATGTAATCAGATACGCCTTTATTCCGAAAGGCAGCCGGAGTCACGTTTTCGCGTAATGAATTTCGGTCGTGATGTAGCAGTAGATGACGGCGGTAACTATGTCACGTTTCATGAGCTGAACGTTTGCATAAAGATTAAAAATAAATAAAATCTCTTACAACCCAGGCACTAAGCCAACTTTGAATCACGCAATCTCTGTTGTTTCCAATCTTTTAAGGTAAAGACTTGTTTCCATATCTCAAACTGTCCTCTCCCTATTCACGTACACTCACATGAAATTTCTAAGTTTCTTGACATTGAGACTTAGTTTCTGCTCAACAAATGTTGTCAAAGTGCAAGTCTCTTCAATTTTAAAGGAAAAAAAAATTTCGCTGTAACGAGGTCGCTTTGAACCCGGAGTTCCAGACCGGCAATCTTCCACCCGAACCACTAGACCACCGAGGATTCGCTGCTGGTGATTGGTTTGATTTAAGTAGTATATCGAAATCCCGAACGCTATAAAGAAGCTAACCATTAACTCTAACCCTAATTAATGGTTTCCGGGTAATGTTTCTCGCAAAACGTTGTTGCTAAATATTACGTAATGTTTTTGTGAGCGCAAAAGAGTTAAAAAAGCGCGGTTTTTAAGTTTTTTTTAAACTTCTTGTTTTTTTAGTTTTGTCGGTGAGCAGATCCGAACTCACACTCGCTCGGCCAAATGTCGTCACCGGATGATGTCATCCTTAGCCAATTACATGCCATTTCTCAGCTCTTTTCGTCATATCCCCCCTCAGGATAGTTTTGTCAAGTTAGCGAATTAACTATGCACGTAGAAAATGGCTGCCGACGGGAAAAATGTTTATTTGGTCAAAATTGGGCCAAAATCCCTCGGGTATTGACGTCAGAACATATGCAAGGATAAAGAACGTAATTTGGGACCAAAAAATATAAGTCAAATTTGCGTTGAATCTCTTTTTTCTTCCGTCAAGCCATCATTGGAAAATGTATCTGTGTTTTGTCTGTTCGTCTCTTCGTTGATGGAAATAAACAACTTTTTATCGCAAGTCTCTCATTTGTGATTGGTCCGTAATAGAACGAACTCCGATTCTTTTGTTCTGAACTCGTCTTGTAATTGGCAGAAAAAGGTTGGGTGGCCCCGGTTGAGTTCGTTACACTGTAAAAAGCTGTATGTTCACCTCGTTAGACCTCTCAAAATGTGGTCCACTCATCAAGCTTATTTAAGCGATATGGCAGAGGCTGTACAAAGTCGGGTGACTAAGTTCATGGTTGGGATTTATAGGATTTCTTACAAAGAACGTTTGAATAAGACTGGTCTGATGTCACTATCTTCTACACGAATCTATTTACTCTTAATTTTTTTCATTCAAATGCCTGCATAGTTATTATGGCCTCGATATCTCTAATTATCTGCAGTTTTATAATTCTGAGCATGAACCCGATAATTTGAGGAACACTGAACTAACTTTTAAATCTAACTATGCAAGAACAAAATTATTTAGGTCGTCTTTTTTTCCTAGAGTTGCTCGTCTTTGGAATAATTTACCTATTTCTATTAGGAAGAAGGAATCAAAAAGGACCCAAGACTCTACTGTTTTGCTACTGATAGCAGAGATTTAATGTAATTGTTATTTAATTTCATGATCAGTCAGCATTAGTTTTAAAACACATAATATTTTACTTTAGTATATACCACACAAAATAATAGTACTTTTCGCGCGCGCTGATTGGCTAGTTCGGAGGTGATTAGCCAAGTACTATTCACCTCCGAGCAGCCGAAGAAAGACAAAATGGTTTTTGTCTGTATATTGTCACAAATAAAGTTACCCTTTGGGCCGCTAATTATTCAGCTTGTGTGGTATATACTAAAACAATTGTTCACCTCAGTGTCGGTGAAAGTGGTGGATATTTACCCACACCTCGGTGAATAATTGTTAAATATTCGTTTAGTAATACTGCCCGTCATTATGTATATTTTATTCATGTTCTTGTTTTACATATATTGTTTCTGGTGGCCTGTATCATAAGGCCGGAAGTTCATTCCTGTTGCTAGGTCTTCCAGCAGCTATTTATTTATATGTTTGTATGTACATATATTTATCTGCTGTAAAATTATTAAGTAAAGTAAAGTACAAACCCTTTGTAACAGAACACCTCCATATGCTGAAAGGCGGGAGTCACGTTTCGCGTAATGAAAGTCGGTTGTTATGTAACAGTAGATGACGGCGGTAACTATGTCACGTTTCCCGAGCTGAACGTTTGCGTAAAGATTAAAAAGATAACAAACGCGCAGTCGCACAGTGTGAGTAACCGTGAGTTTTAAAGCGCGGTCACAACCGCACCGCGGTTCTTGTTACTTTAGGGATAACACCAGATTACCAGGATTAAAATTTCACTAATTGCTTCACGCATGAATTACGTCAGACTGAATCCAGAGGTGACATACGATGATGACACGGCAGTCATATTGGTGTCCCAAAACAAACTAGTTGCAATTTGAATGTTGTGCCGCGTAGCACTATGAACACAATTGGTTGAACAGAGAATTAACTCTGAAGTGTAAATTAAAGTGCTATGTGAAGCCCATGAAAGACCCACTGGGCGTTAGCCCTAGTAAAGGGAATCAGGGAACCACACGAGGTAAAGAAAAAATTCTTTTGACCTCGGTGGGAATCGAACCGACGACGTCCGGTCCTCGTAGCTCAGTCGGACGAGGGAAACAAAGAGGGAACAACTGAGGAAGTGTCACGGTTGTAAAGGTGAGTTTCTGCTGGCTGTGCACCCAGATGACTGTACGTTCTTGTTAGCGTAGCGTCCGAGTTGCTGGTTTGCAGTGTCACCCCGTAAAAAATAAAAATCGTAGCCATTCAATAAAACCAAGATGATTGATGAATAAACGATCTTGCCAAGATTTATAGGCTCGATTTCCGCCGCTCTCTCGTGTCTGGTCTACCAGCCTACAAGATTTAGGTCTGTGCGGTTATTCACTGATGCGTTATTTGAAAAAGTGTTTCGCCCAAATTTATAGAGCTTTGTACGGAGACACCAAACAGAAAGAACTGTTCAGTTATCAAAACCGCTTATAGAAAGCATCACGGTTGTGATACGGCCCTGCTCAGTCTTACGGAGGAATGGCGAAAGGAGCTGGATGATCGGAAAATAATTAGCCTCGTTTCTATGGACTTGTCGAAGGCCTTCGACTCTCTACCACACGATCTCATTGTGAAGAAATTCAAAGAATATGGTGCTGATGAGAGAACTGCTAAAATCATTGAGGATTATTTCTCTGATCGCCAGCAAGGAGTGAAAATAGCTGGAGAATATTCGAGCTGGAATTATATTTCCAGAGGGATTGCCCAAGGATCAATCCTCGGGCCTCTGATATTTAATATCTTCATCAACGATCTCCTGTTCATAATGAAAAGATGCAAACTCTCTAGCTACGCAGACGACACGCAAATGTTCTTTGCTCATAATGACTATAGAGAGTGCTATAAACTCTGATCTCGAGCTTGTTGACAAATGGTATGATGAGAACGGTCTGAAAAGGAACAATTCTAAGTATCAAGCCATTGTGATGGGAAAATCTGACGCCACAATTAATTTGAAGTGTGAAAACTCCAGTATCCCAGTGACTAAAGAATTCGAAATGCTTGGCATAACGATAGATAACAAACTGAAGTTTGACAATCATCTTGCTAAAATATGTAGGAAAGTTTCACAGCAAATAGCTGTTCTTAAAAGAATGAAGAAAATGCTTCCCTTCGAAATAAGGCGTGACCTATACTTAGCATTTATCCTTCCTCACTTTAATTATTGCAGTGAAACCTGGAATTTTTGTAGTAAAAGTGCTGCAGATAAATTGGAAAGGTTAAATGAGCACGCGATCAGGTTTGTTTTCAATGATAAGTACACGAGCTTCTCGGAACTTCTTAACGCATTAGGCCTTTCATCCCTAAAACAACAAAGATTAATTAAAATCACACTGTCCATTTTTAATGCCGTCCACAATTCTTTAACGCCCAAAAGTATACAAGACCTGATAGTTCATAGGAAGAACGTTAGCTGCAATTTAAGAGGTGACTATATTCTCTCGCTACCTAAGCCTAAGTCTACTACATATGGCTTGAACTCAGTACGTTATATTGGTCCGAAACTCTGGAATTCAATTCCGAACACGTTTAGAAATATAACGAATTTTAAGTCTTTTAAGAGACCATTAGTCAAATTGACCTAGTGCAGTTCTTATAATTCGATAATTTCTTATTGAATTTTGTATTTATTTAGATACAAGATATATTTATTCATTAAGATTTTACTGTTATAGTTTTAGTATAAACTCAATATTTAGTTTTTTATTCTTAATTTATTATGTTTGTGGAATACCTCTAAATTAGCTGGCGTGCTTTCACAGACCCCTTTCACAATAAACTCTCTATTGTATTATTGTATTGTATTGTATTGAGCAATAAGTCATCTTTAACCTACCCGAGACCCTTGCTTGGTTAAGAATATTGTTCTCTTAGAGAAAGTTCAGAGAAGAGCTTCTCGATTGGCCTTAGGTCAGCGAAGGGGAGAGATGTCATATGAAGATCGCTGTAAACTGTTGCGTTGGTCGCAGTTGACTGATAGAAGACTATATTTTTCTTTGATTGAATGCTATAAACTTGTATTTGGATTGAATAGTCTTTGTTTTCGTGACTTTTTTGAGTTCGCTTCAAAACGTACCAGGTCCAATCATAACTACAAACTACAAGTTAAATCGGCGAACTGTGATTGTTATAAATATTCATTCTTTGTTAAAATTATTCGTGAATGGAATGACCTGCTGCCAATGTTGATGAGGTAGGAAATTTGAGACGTTTTAAAATAGCTCTTAAATCAGTACATGTGTATTTCTTAGGTTTTTTTTATCCATCTTAGAGTCTACTTATATATTTTCGATTTTTATTTTGGAAGTTTATTTACATAGGGTCAACCTCCTAAACTTCCTTTTTAGGGTATTACTTGTATTTATTTGTTTATGATACCTTAAATAAAGTATGTATGCATGTTATGGAGCCGCCATTTACGCCACGCAACGCATAAAGTTGGAGATTCTTGAATACTTGTGTAAAGCTTGATTAACCGAGTTTCGTCCGCATCATTTTCTTATTATTTGAAAGCAGTGATAAACAGCTTGCTAATAGGCGACTGCCCTTTTAAAACAACAAAAATAAATTGCAATATACATGGAATGAAAAATACATATTGGCAAATTGATATCATGAAAGTTGGGTATGGTTTGCATGAACATCGCCCAAGTTGAGGACCATAAATGTTTGTAGCTAAAAGTAATTGTGTACGTCCCCTATGCCAGGTTACACTTTCAGAATATTCTTGTTCAGCTTACAAGTCAAAGATAAATGTACTGTGTTTGTATCTATTTTGCAGACAATGCGCTGAACACAATTTGGTTTTCTCAACAACCTTGAGTGTGTTTAAAGTAGAAGGTCTATTAACAAATTTGCTGCAGACATTGCCCCTCGTAATATCAATGCTTAAACTGATGAGAGTTTGAGATTTCTCTCCTCCCAGTGCTTAGGTGTTGGATGGCTTACAACTGCTCTGAGTATGGTGTCCATTCCTGACCGGGTTCTTAGTGAATGTGAGATCACATACATGTAAAAGAGAAAACAGGCTAAATGAAAAGAAGGCCTGGTTTGCAAATAATATACATCATACTATTTACAGTGCTGGCAACTTACCGGTAAATTTTGGATGGAAGATGTGAAAAAAAAAACTGATTGACTTCTACTTGAAAATAATAATTGAATTCCAAAGTATGTTTAAACTGAATTGCAAAGTAGTGGCAGGCACAAAATAATAACAATATAATAATATCATATATTTCTATAAAAAACTGTTAAAACCAGCACAAAAAATATATTCTGGAATCAGCGGCCAACACTGAGTTCTCCTGTAAATTACATTTAATTGCGATTTATATTTTGTTGAAACTGGAAGATTACCTACCATGGTGAATTATCAATGAAAGAACAGCTCATGGTTTTACTGCATGTTCTCATATTACACCTCAGTGAAATTAACTTGTGCAAAGGGATCTTTTTATCCAGAACTATGCTATGCAGGTCATTTGAAGTATCTGTCAGTTTAACTAAAATTTATTATTTACTTCAAGTGTTGTGGTCAACAACACAATGATCATGTAATGATTTTAACATTTTTACATTGAATGTTAAATATCTTGCCAAAAACAGTCTCCGCACTACCTTCTCAGGTCACCTGAGAAATTATGATCACAACCAACTGAAGTTAGAATAGCCATGAAGGGTATATAGCTGTTTACCAAATCCATTACACAGGGATGTTTTGACTGAAATTGCATTACATATGTCACTAAGTATTCTGTTTTGGTGTATTTCAATTTTAAATTTGATATCGTAAACAGCAGCATGCTAAATTTAGAAAAATACATGTAGCATTTTGAAAATGGGTCGTTTTGTTTTTTTTTTTCACAACAAAAGGTCTTGTGATGGCAGAAGGAGGGACCCTCGATGTAAACCTCAATACCCTTGCAAATCAAGCATTGGAGCTGATAAAAGGCCTCCCTAATTTTGAGTATGAACTACAACAATTTATCTTGTCTGGCAGAAAACACGTAACCATCCTGCTGTGCGGAAAAGCTGGTGTTGGAAAATCACATTTGACAAACGCACTCATCGGTAGAACTCTTGCTAAGGAAGGTGAAACCCTCGACCTAGAAACTGTTGCGGTAAGTTCATATCATGTCACAGATCGTATCAGTCATTGAAGTTTCAATTGAGCGTGAGACACACGGCTCCGACTTAGTCGTTTTGGTATTAACTTTGATTCAAAGCCAAACCAAACTTCTCGCCTACCGAGAAATCATTTTCTTTACTAATAAGTAGAGGGGACTTTCATACGGCTGGCCATAAAAATTCCAGTCTAAAAAATTACTTGAGACGATATAGGGGTAGTCTCCTTCGCAGCCGTTTTTGGGGATGTCACGCAACGCTCGTTGCGTGACATCCCCAAAAACGGTGGCATGACAATTTCACAAGGGGCAACTATACTCAGTCAATGATTACCCCCCTTACTAGACAGGCCGTACAAATATATATACATACACGTACGTTTTTATAAGGTAGGTCTGAATAAGGCAACCTCAGGGCTGGTGTGGACATGCCATAAAATGTAACTAACCTAATATTTACGTAACAAAAGAAAATCTTAAATATATATATAATTCTTTTCAAAGGTGACATCTTACGACTTTACAATTAACGACGTGGACATTACAGTGTTCGATACTCCAGGATTGGCAGAAGGACCACGCAAAGACGAAGAGCATCTGCAAGAAATCAAGGAGAAAGTAACTGCCTTTGATGTGTTTATTTTCTGTACCGAAATGGACACCGAACGTTTTCGCAACGACGACATCAACACTATCCAGAAGCTAACAGAAGCTTTCGGCTCGCAACTCTGGGAGCACGCAGTGGTCGCTTTGACGTTTGCCAACAGAGTTCGTCCCCCATTCAGCAAAAAAGGCATGAAAGAACAAGATTTCTTTGACCAACGCTATCGAATGTTCAAGAAGAAGATTCAAAACGTTGTCAAAGAAGTCGGGGTACCGGACGAAGTGCTCTCTTTTGTGCTATTTGTAGCTACCGGAGACTTGAATGAGCCAAGATTACCAGACAGCCACAACTGGGTGTACGCATTTTGGATTGCAGCGTTCAAACGCCTAAACAGAAGAGCAAGACCCGCGTTTCTTATTGCAAACATCAATCGCTTCAATTGCATTGCATCGCCAGATCAAGAAGTACTGCGAAATCGTTTGTTAAGAAGAAGCCTACCATCAGGTGAGCAACGGGGAAGAAATCAACTCCAAAGGAGAGTACAACGAAGAAGTTTCCAGGGATTCGAACTCGACCATCGCGATCCGGACAATGCCGATGATAATGCCGAGAGTGAAGGTGACCGCCGACCATTTACTAGAAGCCTTTCCATGGCAGAGACGAGTGCACCTCCAAACACAGAGCCGGAACCAAATACGCTGGGGAATGGGCAAGGTGCAACAAACGCTGCACCTACACTTGACCTGGACGAGCCATCTGCCAATGAGCTTTTTAGGATGCTTCTATATGAGGTGTGTCCAGAGTCTGTTAGAGTGATCGTCGAGCGTTCTTTCCCTGGAACTGGTCAGATAGCTTCTATTCTAGTTCTCTGGCTGATCAGTCTTGTTAAAAAATGGGTAGGGAATATTTGCGTAAATGAAAATGGCTCTGCAGAGGAACAGCAAGAGGCTGAGGTGGAAAACGACTGAAAAATACGAGAAGCGTCGACAAGAAACTCTTTTGCCACATTGGCAAGGTAATAAACGACCGATTAGAAGCACTGTATCTTAAGTCAAAAGTTTTATGATGTTGTAATGATACATAGTGGAGGAAAGGAATGAACTTTTCGGCTAAATCTCTGCACAGTGCACGGCTTTATGAGTAGCAACAATTTTCAGTTATTTAGTATATTCTAGGTCCTCTTCGAAGGAAGACATTTCACTTAATAACAAGACTTTGTTAAGAACATTATTTTAATAACTTAGTTTTTCTAATTCATTTGAACAGTAAAAACTGTATATAACGATCCTATATTAAGAGACCTGCACCTCCTATCAAGTGGCCAGTTTTCATATACCCAAATTTCCTCCCTTATGCTGTATTTGCCACTTGTATAAAAGCTGTCACCTTTTTTAGACATTGGCAGCCACCCTTTAGCAGTCCCGTTTGCACGCCTTTGTTACTTTTACCTGAAATCGGCGATCGCACTTGAATGAAAACCTAACACTTCATACCATTCTACGATTTTATTTGCTTGATTAAGTTCTCACCTGAAGTTGACTGTGCAAGCTATAAAGTTATTGTCGTGCTAGAATTCATTGAACCACCCACGTTAGCTGGAGAAAATGCCAGATCTCGCATCAGTGTTCGAGTTAGAGGTCTCTTGATTGTGTTACTGTTGACTTGGGCAAGTTGTTCGTGTATGCTGTAGTAATGCAAGTAGTATACATCGCTTATTTGCTCCCAAACCAATCAGATCGCAGTACATATTATTAGCATCTCGTTAAAATGGCTCTCGACCAATCCGAGAACCAGATTTTATCCACGTGACTAAATTTGTGACCTAGTTGATTTTGAGGACCCAAAAGCCAATCAGGAGTCGAATTAAAAAAATCAAGATGGCGGAACCCATGAAAGTTGGCCATGTTGGAAATAGAGCCCATTTGATGGACAACTACCCATCCAGCCTCAACGTAGGATCTGGAACCGGTGTCATGGATGTCAAAAAATGACGTCACGTAGAAGTTTCTCAATAAACATGCAAGGTCTAAAACTGTCATGAATCGCTTCTTATCTCATGTGTGTACGATCTTTAACATGTTGGTGAATAGCGAGAGTAAGTAAGTAACTTACTTGTTTTCCCACGATCTTTTCTATTACAAAAACAGATGTTAGCACTCAATACACGTCTAAGGATGTAGAGTGAAGTGATGGGTCTCGGATGACACTTATGTACGTTTCTATTTGTTTTGAAGCATCCTGAGACGGTGACCTCATCGGGAACCAATCCTAGGCTAGTCCCATTCCCTTCTTAGTCAAAGGGGTAAAAATAGGGGTGAGGCATGGTGGGGTCGATCCTTTTTTTAAAATTAATGGCTTCCCTCAGTCATTCCAGCATAGTGTTGGGATGAGACAGCTGCTATGTCATCCTCTTCTCCTCTTCCTCCTCAGGCTCCTTTCCTCCTCCTCCTCCTCCTCCTCCTCCTCCACTTCCTCTTGTAGGTTTTGATCATTGTTTTCTTCAACGGGACCAAAAATGTCTGTTGAAGGGGAGGATGCATGGTTCTCGTCGTCCTTCATCCAAGACAACGTGCTTTAAATGAGCCGAAACGATTAAAGTGATTTTAGAATACGATATCACTTTTTGCTCAGTGACCAAACATCCTCTTTCTTAATTCTTCAATGCCAGCGCGGGTAAGGCCTTCGTGCATCAAGAGGTGACTAAACACGCGTTCCCTGTTATCACTGGCGGGATGTAAAACTCAGAACCGTGTACCCGAATGGTCGTTTGGTCACTTTTAGGGGTATCGAATGTATCCATCCCATTTGAAAGTGCTCGCAAAATTGGGTTTTGCTCGAATTTCTCGCAAAAATTAGACGAGTGCTCGCTTGCTCGTGCTTGCAAACTTTTTGCAAGGGCTCGCATGCTAGAATTTTCGTTAAAATTCCCTGCCGTGTAGCGTATGCATAATTTGCATCTTGAAAACAAAAACTGACCCTGGAAACAATGGGTGCTTACCATTTGGCCAGAAAATCTGGACATTTAAGTTTGAAGACAAATGGTAAGGCAATTTTCCGGAAATCCCGTTCGGAAATTGTAGAGTACCATCAGAGGCACTCCTCTTTTTCCGTTCGGAACGGAACCTTACCATTTACTTAACTTTCCAGTTTCCAGTCTCTCATCAGCCCAAAACAATTACGGGAAATCGAGTTGCAAATGGTAAGCGCCATTTTGTTTGGTTAGTTTGCTGATTTTGGAAAAACCGTTACCATTATTCAACGCTCGTCCCAACCGGTTTATTCTAACAAATGGTAAGCACCCATTGTTTCCTGTGCGAGAAACTCTTTTTTTTTGTTTTGCAACAACAGTACACTACTTACAATACAACACTTACAGTACTTACTTACAATGTGAGGTTCTTACACTACTAGCGATACTACACTCTACTTACAATACAACATGCATGCGCCATGAATGTTTCTGGAAAAATGCTTCCTCGTTTTGTTGACGTTTATTATAAATGACCGGCCTGAGTTCAGTCCCAGGTAGTAAGGTACCCCTACCTGAAACAATTCGCTTGTAAAGGCGGGTTATCTTTAACCCTCTTGAGAGGAACCTACTTGCTTGCAAACAACGCCTTAGAAAGCTTCAGATCCCAAGGTATAAACAAACGGCATGTTAAACAAGGTATAATTGGCTGTAAGCTACTGGGAATGGTTGAACCGCGATAAGGCCTTATCATGTGTCCTAGCTTTGTGCCTGTTGTCCTGTTTTGAAAGTGTCGGCCAGATTACTTGGCGCAAAACAACGTTTTAATAAAGAGAGATTCTAGCTGGCGGAAAATTTACGAAATGCTCGCTGCTCGCCATTTGTAACTTCTAAAGTGCTCGCTGCTCGCATGGGAAAATTGATCACTGCTCGTGCTTGCAAAAGTAAACGCACTGCTCGCATGCTCGCAAATTCTCGCAAAGACCATTCGGTATCCTTACTTTTTGATACACGTCCATCACGTCTTGCCAACAAGTGGGAAAAGCATGAAGTAGTAAATTCCTCATCCCTAATTGATCTCCTGGATTTTTGAAGGTTATGACATAGTGGGAGTTCCTGGAAATACTCTTTGCGTACTTCCCTGGTGGAAACATGCTCTGGAACAATGTTTGGTGAATAAGTCCAGCAACTTCACCTCCCTCGACCATCAGATCATCTAACACGAGTAAACCACCTTTCGGAAACCATTTTTGCAAATGGAAGGTGGTAGGAACCTCCTTCGTGAAACTGTGCACCAGCTTCTTTCATGTCTCGGAATCCATCTTGCCATGTCCCATAGCTGTAATGAATCGTAGGGAGAGGGTTACAAACATTTCTTCCAAATGATCCAAGAGTAAAGATTCGGTGAAACAAGTCTTGCCACAATCGGAAGGACCAACAATCAAGATACTAGAGGGTGTCTTGAACTGCAACGCTTCTCCCATTTCTATTCCATTTGGAATCCCGTGATTCTTTTCGGTTGGAAATGTGATCTTTGGAACTTCTAGTGTTTTTTTTGGATTCACGGCTTTGACAACTATGTTTCTCGTGACGGATTCTACTGTCTGTACGAAAGAATAGTCTGTGACAATATTGACAATAAAGGGACATGACTCCTTGTTAGTTTCATGCAAAATGAATTCAGCCGGCAGTTTTAACATTATTTTTATACATGGTGGTGGTGGTGATGGTAGTAGATTTCGCAGTTCAATTCTGCTTTCGCTGTAAGTTTTCATTCCACGAGAAGCGACGATCGAGTCAGGTTTGATAGTGGAGTGATTTTTCTCGACCAATCACAATTCTTTGCTACGCATAGTAACCAATGAAATTGCTTCATTTTGTATAGACCATAGATTACGTCAAATGGCTTTTTTTCGTCTTCGCCAAAGTGGGCAAAGGCCGGCTTTCGCGTTATGTTGAAGTATTTTGAAATAAACAAAAGCTTCATGTGTACTTATTTGTTTCGTTATTATATTTAACAAACAAGCAAAGAAGCCTAAGCCGTGTTTTACAATGTGATAAAACACGATGGTCATTTGAGAACACGAGGGAAATGTATGAAACACCAGCCGCAGGCCAGTGTTTACTACATTTCTCGAGTGTTCTCAAATGACCGGAGTGTTTTATCACAGTGTAATAGACGGCTTAGGCTTCTTCATTTGCTTAAAAATATAGATTTTACACGCTCAAACCAATAAAACACGCTTTTTCTATGTTTTATACTCTGATAAAACATGGGTTTTTGACCATTCAGAGCGCGCGCAGGGTTCTATCTATATTTTAAAAATAAAAGAGATTCCATGTTGCCGTGCGTCTGTTCAGTAATAGATCACAGGAGACGTCAAAATGTGGTAAGAACATCAGTGACACACTCGCTTATAGCCTCGTGTGCAACTTTTTCGTTTCTACCACATTTTGACGTCATCTGTGATCTATTACTGAACAGACGCACGGCAACATAGAATCTATTTGTTAAACTTTACATTACCTCACTTACGCTTGCATTAGTTACTTAACATACATTATATTTCTTAATTACATGAGAAACTTGCACTGGAAAAACTGTATTATTTATTTATTTCTGCTGCTATCTCCAAAGTTCACATTAAAATTAAAACTGCAGTTGTGGAAGGTGCCTCCGGGAAGCCATGAACAAGATTCTGCGAGCCGTCTTGAATGGACTCGAAAACTCTTCTTTCCTACAGCGATTGTATATGCTTCGCTATAATGTAAGCCTAGGGAAATAATACAAAGGGCACGCCTTTGGCCCCTTTCAGTGGTGACAGGATGGTACTGTGGTAAGACTGCACCAGCATATTTTAGAATTGGCCTCACAAGTGAGCAGTATATTGTGATTGTCAGAAGAAGCAGCACCACTACACTTTAGTGGCCTAAGAGCGTAGAGAAGCGGTTGGCCTTTTTAGTGTAGAGTGCACTATTGGGATGGTTTAAACATTAACGTTTGTTTAATTAATTAATTAATTAATTATAATTAATTAATTAGCCTTGTTTTGAGGGGGTGGGGTAGGTACCTTTGATTACTACGTAAAACGTACTACACTTAAATTTCTCTGTGGATAACATCACAAAACTATATATGGTGCCAATATTCTCTTGTTATCCTAGTGGTACTATTCTCTTAAGCACAAAAGCGATTTACACGAGGCGCATGTGCAGATTGATTAGCGTTAGTGTTAACTATATGTAAAGTAAACGATACATTTCATGCACAGTTATACACGAACGTTTACTGCTTTTCCTTGTGGTTGAACACAGTATGTAAGACGCATGCGCTGTAGCATTGTCAGCATGATAAAATCTGTTCTCGAGTTCAGATTCATGCTTGCGATTCCACGCTCTCGTCTTAACGGGCGATAGCAGTCATAGGTAATATCAGTTCCCCTTTTAGTGCAAAGAACGCTTATTGCGACAGCGTATCTTTTGGAATCATCCCTAGCTCGGTTCAAAAATGCCGTGTGCTGTTTTCAAACTATTTCGTGTTTGCTAAGCTTTAGGCAGGGAAACGAATGGATGTCCTCAGTCGCTTGTTTATTTTCTGTCCTACGAAAGAGAGCAAGAAGTTCACAAATGTATTCACCCGAAACATTTCCGAGTTAGCGGCATTAAAATTAGTAATGTCGTGACAAAAGAAACTTCTCAAATATTGCTGTAGACACTGTGGCACATACGGAAACCGCAAATAAATTTAGGGCCTCTTCATTTGAGCCCGGTCGATGGGGCTGGCTCGGTTTCCGAGATCTCGCATCGCCACTCTTTTCTTTCGTAAAAATATCGATGTGTTCATATGAGAGGCCGGG
>JAHPZR010021234.1:22500-44448 GCA_019787425.1 Platygyra sinensis | reverse complement strand
AAACAGAATTAAAATAGCATTTACAAACAGTTAACAAATAGTTCGAAAAAGTTGAAACACGTTTTTAAAGTTGTTTGTGTACTGTTTTAAATCAGTCTGTTTTAAGTTCCAGGTCTATTTGTGAAATCCCGGAATCTTAAAAGACTTTTCAAAATATGTTTTAATAGTGTTTTAATCAGAGTATATTGCCGCTCTGGGGGGAATAGACCCTATCCAAAATATGGCGGCTTTAACTAATTCTGTTGTTCCTATTCAAGAAAGCCCACTCACTAGCCTCGTTCGGGATAACAAAATTCTTACATTTTTGTCTCAAAAACGAGGTTATGAGGCTATTTTAAATACAAACAAAAGAATAATATAAAGGAAGTCATTTTGCATTGGGTCTATACACTTAACGAATATCCTTGCTATCTGCTACTCATGCAGTTTAAAGTTAAATAGCCCGACTCCGAGTGATTCGCAACGACTGACAGAAATTGTTTTTTTTTTTTAGTGCAACTTCAAACTTCATTTGCACGACGTTCACACCGGAAAAAAAGAAATTGGTAAACTAGATGCAGCTAACATAAAGTATAGTTCAAAATAAATCTATTCTTTAAACGCCTTTCGTTGTCTAGTGTCCGAGTTACTCGCTCATTCGCTTTTTTTTTTTCCGATGGTTTGTAGACGCAGCCTGGGACACCCAATGACAAAGTTGCGTAAGCCCACTTGTAAGCCATTCTATCGCTGGAAAAAAGTTATTTGCCGGCTTAGGGTCGGTCCGTACAGTGAAAAACCAGGACCTCGGGCTTGAAATGCTGACCGAGGCCTTAGGTCTCGGGCAGCATTTTTAAGTCCTCAGTCACACTTTTTCACTACACGGACCTCCCAGCTGGCAATAACCCATAATCTTCAGCTAGTTACCTAAGATGAGCACAGCCAGCTGCGATGTATGTTGTTGAATTTCAGTCTTTATCAGGTATATTGATGGATGATTACTAACAGCTTCATTTGCTTTGTCTCCTCAACGGAAAGTGTCAATTAGTGGCCCTTTATCTTCTGTTGCAATATATTCCCCTTACCTGAACAAGGTATCTATATCGTGATTACCGGGTCGGTGTGTTATCACGAGTCTGCATGAGTAATGAGGTTCTAGTCACAATAGATTCTCAGAGGTCCTTTTCTTGAATTTGTTCCGAAACCGACCAAAAGGATTCGTTGAAATGTTGACGGTGAGCAACCGACTTGCTGCAATTAAGTGTCGAATGCACTAGGGCCGAAACGTGTCAAAGCAGAAGGTACGACGCGCCTTGACTTTGATGCAAATTACAGTTTTGTCCTTAATGGCCTTTCTAAAAGGCAAATGGGGAAAAAAGACCTCTACAATCTAGCTAAAGCTCTTAATTGAAAAATGTTAGAGGCCTTATCAAAAATAGGAAGTTTTGTGACAGCACACCTTGAGTTATAAAAATTATAATAAATAATTTCCTCAGCTTTGCTTCTAAATTTATTTGAGGCAGCCCGATAAAGGGCGGAAACAGCTTGTACCACTCGACTCGACTGAAAATACATATCTGAATGCCAAAAGTAGCGCTCTTAATATGTCTTCTAATTTGATTGAATTTGAACAGTCTATCGACTTGAATAAATGACTCTCCTAAAAAAATATATAGTTCAAACGCGGATGACCGACTGGAAATAATGAGATTCATTTTTTAAAATCTTTTTTTTTTTTTTTTTCATTTACTAAATGAAAATGCGTATTCACTTGAATGAATGAGGTAAGTGTGGAAAATTTAAAAGAAAATACCAATGACAAGTAAATGAAACTAATTAGCACGGCCTCACAACAACTCAATAATTAAGAAGACAAAACAAAGGGTATACTTATTTCAGATTACACTGCTTTGAAGCAAAGTTTGTAATGTCATATCACCAATTACTGCATGAGAAACAGAAAAAAACAAAACAAAAAAAAAAAAACCAGGATGCTGTCGATGTTTCTCAAGGGAAATGAATCATCAACCTGACAAATGGTGACATTGATATAAGATCGCACGGGATAGATCCATCGACAAAAGAAGTACCCAAGCTAGAGACAATGGTCGTCAATATAATTGTTCAAGGAAAATTGGAATTTATAATTTTGCAATCAATCACATTTCAAGGCGACCGCAATCAACCTGTACAAGCTGCAATAGGTCTTATGCGCGATTACGTCACATGCTCAAAATTCAAACACCAAGCCTCGTTTGTGCGACATTTGCTCAAACTTTCGTTGTCCTTCATGGTGTTTTCACGGGGTATTATTTTCATCTTGACTGCTGTGGGAATTGGCTCATGATAAAATTTACAATTTGCATTATCAAAGCGAAGCTTGGTGGTTATTTTGCCAGGCTGATGTCATCTCGCATAAGGGCTATTTGCAAGGTGTTGAAACTTCGTCATAAGAAGCAGCTTTGAAGCGTTCATCAAAGTTGACAAGGCCTTATTTGCAGTGCTGAAAGCGGCCTTCTGAAGATCATATAACTCCTATCTAATTCGATTTCCTAGGTATGTAACTGAAAAAAAAAAAGCAAATGAAAACGCGGTGAATTATCGACTGCTGCTGACAGCTGCATTCTGAATTTGTTGGCAAGACTTACATATCAATATTTCAGGTCTTTTATACATAATGTTTTTTTAAAAAAACATATTAAGTATATTTTATTCTAACTATTCTTAAATTATTCCACAGCAGATTGCAAGCTCAGTTTAAGAATTCTGTTACATAACTGGATCAAGAAAAACGGTACCACAGGGCATGAAGAATGCATGTTAAACTCACTAAAAGATTTGATTTTCTTATATATTATAGTACTGCACGACCTGAAGTTACTAAAGCGTGAAGCAAAGTAAAATAATTCAGGCAAATACAAAGTTTGGGAAGAGCATGTTTTGCATCTTAACTTAAGGTTACCGTAGATCTAAAGGAAAGTCTTAAGGGCTTCTGCCTGAGAGACCGGGGAAGACTTGGATATGAGGGTCGGTCGATTTCCCTTAAAATTGGTACACAATGTTGTTATGTGGACTTATGTAATATGCCAAAGTTTCAACTTCAATGAATTTTTTTTAGCCCAGTTCTCTGCATCAGCCCTTCAGGGGACCCCAGTGGCTGATTTTTCAGTGCAATTTTGGCCACTTTTCAATCTCTCTTTTAGCAACGTACAATTAATTTTAGACAAAAAGAAAACTATATTTGTAATGAACTATTCTTAGCCTTTTATGGGTAAGAAAATCAGCTCATTTCCGGATACTTCTCATATGCTTCAAATAGGTCCAAATTGATATAACAGCCACTGGCTAACGAAAAAAAAAAACCATGAGCTGATTTGTTTACCCATAAAAGGCTAAGAATAGTTCATTACAAAGATAGTTTTCTTTTAGTCTAAAATTAATTGTACGTTGCTAAAAGAGAGATTGAAAAAGTGGCCAAAATTGCCCTGAAAATCAGCCTCTGTGGACCCCTGAGGGGCCAGATATCCAGAACTCGGCTAAAAAAAGTTCATTGAAGCTGAAACTTTGGCATATTACATAAGTCCACATAACAACATCGTATACCAATTTTAAGCGAAATCGGCCGACCCACAGTTCCACGTCTGCCCCGGTCCTCTCAGGCAGAAGCTCTTGAATGAAATCTTTCATACTCACGTCGTTTTTGAAAAAATAAAATTACTGTAAAGCCAATTTAATGTAGAGTGAGAAAAAAGAAAATTTAAAGATTTCATTTATTGATTAGCGCGCGCAATTTTTATCGCCTAAGGAAATTATTGGTTTCTGGCTTGGGCGTTTTAGTTCACCACTAAATTTTCTCCGATTCTTATTGTTGTAAACTCATGATCATGTGACGTGATAGTGTTCATCCGGGAAGTTATACTATCAGCCCAAAGTACCTGTCCAAGGAAAATACCCGGATGGATAGTAGTCAGTTTTGGGAGAAGTATAGGTTTTTGTGTCACACCAATGCAAAAAAATCTTTGTCTTCAACTAGTTACCTACGATTAGTTGTTAATTTTTAAGAAAAGCACAGCCAGCTGCGATGTATATTGTTCATACTCAGGTCTTAATCAGGTATAATGATGGATGATTACTAAGAGCTTCATTTTTTTTGTCTCATCAACGTTAAGTGTCAATTAGTGGCCCTTTATCTTCTGTTGCAATATATTCCTCTACTACAGGAACAAGGTACCTACATCTTTGATTGACTATACATAAATAATAATGTTATAGTCACGATAGACTCTCAGAGGTCCTTCTCTTGAATTTGTTCTGAAACCGAGCAAAAAGATTTGTTTATAATATTGACTGATGAGCAAGCGACTTATGCATTTGTCCAAGTACTTGTCGAATGCACTAAGGCCGGAACATTTCAAAGCAGACTGTTTTACGTGCGTTGACTTTGATGCAAATTACGGTTCTGCTCTTAATGGCTTTTCTAGAAGGCAAATGGGACGAACCTTTACAATCTAGCTAAAGCTTCTAATTGAAAACGTTGGTGGCCTCATCAAATACAGAAAGTTATGTAACAGCACACCTTGAGTTATGAAATTATAGTGAATATTTTTTCCTCGGCTTTGCTACAAAACAAAGTACGACGACAAGAATTTTTATTTGAGGCAGCTCAATCAAGGTCGCGATCGAACAGTCTGTAGCACTCGAATGACAATATATATCTGAATGTCAGAAGTAGCGTTCTTCATATGTCTTTCTAATTAAGGAATGGACAATGTCTAGCGTGCGTCCATCCAATTCGGGATGCACGCGGATAGCTGGGAGAGCACGAAGGTAGCGTAAGAGATGCTCGAGGCGCAGCGGAGAGCATCTCTAGCTACCTAAGTGCTCTCCCAACTATCCAAGTGTATCCCGAATTGGATGGACGCACCCTAGACATTGTCCAATGCTATGTATAACATAGTAAGGCATTTTTGACGCTGAAAAGTTGCTCTTTCTGCACTGATCAAGATGCAATTTCTGCACGTGCACGTGCACGTGCACGTGCACGTGTTGTTTTCACTTCTAGCACTTTCGCTTTATTTGATCTTTGGACGCTTCCGCTGTTTTGCAACCATTTCAGACACGATTTCTAAATCTGCAAAGTCATTGGGAAACCCTAACTCAAATATTGGGCTATTACTAGCCAGTGAGAAAAAACCATTGCTGGCAGGAAATTTCACCGACAATGACGTCAGCCTGAAACCATCTCTATGAACAATCCATTTCTTTTTCATAAAAATCTAGCCAATCGGAACGTGCGCTGGCATATAGCATGCCAGCAAAAGTTCTTTTCTTTTTTTCCGAGTAAAACTTAAATTTAGTAATGGCTAGTATTATCCGACATTTGAGTTAGGGTTTCTCGATGACTTTGAAGATTTAGAAAACGTGTCTGGACTGGTTGCAGAAACATCGGAAGCGTCGAAAGATCAAACAAAGCGAAAGTGCTACCGGTGGAAAGCAACACGTGCACGTGTAGCGAAAAGTTCTGCCAGTGAAAACAACACGTGCACGTGCAGAATTTGCTATTTGATCAGTACAGAAAAGCGACTTTTCAGCGTGAAAAATGTCTTGCTATTTTACAAGAGCAATGGACAATGCCTAGCGTGCGTCCATCCAATTCGGGATGCACTTAATTGGATAGCTGGGAGAGATGCTAGAGATGCTCTTGGCTGCGCCTCGAACATCTCTTACGCTACCTTCGCGCTCTCCCAACTACCGCGTGCTTCTTGAATTGGATGGACGCACGCTAGACATTGTCCATTCCTTAATAAATTTGGACAGTCCACTGACTTGAATGGATGTCCTAAAAGAAATAATTCGAACCCGGATGACCGACTGTAAATAATGATGTTCGTTTTTTTTTTTTTTTCTTTTTTTTTATATTATTATTTAATTTTTTTGATTTTAGAATGGGGAATGTCTGTTCATTTGAGATAATGAGTTAAAAGTGAGAAAAAAAAACAAAGATTTACAAGTTTAAAAGAGAATACCAATGACAAATTAAAAAAACTAGTCAGCCTCCTCATAAAAAACTCATTAACAAGACAAGGGGTATATTTACTCTGATTACACTGCTTTGAAGCATGATAAACAGAACGAAGAGATGCGTTGATGCTTCTTCACAGAAATAAATAACCAACTGGATAATGGAGACATTAATCTAAGATCGCACGAGATAGATTCACGGAAATTTTGAAGTTATCAGGACAAGTAAACGCCGGGCGTTGATTTATTGTTGTTCATGGCTTTTATCAAAAACTCAGGACCTCAACATAATAACTACTTGAACTAGAGACATAGGTCAACATATTGTTCACGGAAATGTAATTTCGAATTTTGGCAATTAATCACACTTCAAGCCGACCTGAATCAGCGTGTATATAAACTGCAAGGCTTCCCGGTACTGAAGATTTGTCATATGCTGCAGTTGTGACGAGTTCATTAAAGTTGAGAAGACTTTATTTGCAGTGCGGCCTCCAGATGATCAGATAACTCTATACATTCGACTTCCTAGGTATGTAATTGAAGAAAAGCAAATGGAAATGTGGTAAATTGTAAACTGTTATTGTGGGCTATATCCTGAATTTGTTGGCAAGACTTACAATATCACTATTTCAGTTCTTTCACATCGCTTTTTCTTATCTTTTTGAAAACATATTTAGTACTATGTTTTATTCTCTCTATTCTTAAAATTATTCCAAAAACAGCTTGCAAGATCAAGGGTCCTGTTGCATAACTGAAGCAAGAAAAAATCTTATCTATCTTTTGATGTAATGTAGTACTGCACGACCTAAAGTTACTAAAACGTGATGCAGAGGCAAAATAATTCAGGCATACGCGACGTTTGGGAAGAGCATGTTTTGCATCTTAGTCTTTAAGTTACCATAGATCTTCAGGAAAGTCTTAAACGAAATCTTTGGTACTCCGCTTTTGAAAAAAAAATATTTCATTAAGTGTTAGGTGCGCGCAAGAGTTACTTGGATAAGATGAAGCAAGCTGCGCCGTGCTTATCAGCAGATGACCGACTACAAAAAGTGCGTGAGGCTTTTTTCGATATTCCTTTTGGTTAATGAAAAAAAATCAACATTCATACCTTTATTTTCGTGACATGAGAAGGCCCTAGAGAGTACCATAATTACAACCGTTTTGGAGGCCATAGGTAGATTGTCAATTAAGAACTATGAGCCCTTGTCTTCAGACTAGGTTTACACTAGAGAAAATTAGTCCCAGATTCGTGATGAATCCGGAACGTTTCGGTAACGGATTGGTTTTGCCGTTTACAGACAAGAGGACTAATCCATATTGAGAAACATTGCCGCTTGGTCATGTCGCCGGGGAGTTTGAATCCGAAACCTTAAAGAGAAACTTTGAATCCGAAAACTGTGGAATCCGGAAAGTTTTGCCGTGTAAACGTTTTTTTCTCGAATCTGGATATTTTTTTGCCAGTTAGTTTGCGGTAGAACTAAAATGGCGGATCCAGCAATCCAAAAGGAATCCAAAGTCGTAGTCGTATTGATGGCCATTGATGGCGGTCGCTGGTTGCCTCCTCGTTCTGTCACAGGTCCAGGCAGTCTTTTCAGTTTGTAATGGGTAATGGTATATTCCTCAGAAACCAAAACGGCGATGCAAACAACGTTGACGTCCTCCACACTTTATCGGAAATGACGATGGCATGATCGAAAATCTGGATGTTTCTGGATAAGACCAGGACAAATGCATAGTGGGACAACATGATGAGCAACAATAGCGAGTGGAAAGAAAACTTCAGACTGTCTCAATCTACCCCTAAACTTTTTTTGTTTTCTGCGGCATTTTGTTTCTCGTCATACAACAAACAGCTTGTTAACCAGTTTATCGTAAATGTTTCCGGAGTTCGTCGTCCAGTGTACAGAATACGGATTAGAAGTCGCATATCACTAAAAGTGATAAGCGACTACTAAACCGAATACTGTACACTGGACGACAACTCCAGAAACATTTACGATAAACTGGTTAACAAGCTGTTTGTTGTATGACGAGAAACAAAATGCCGCAGAAAACAAAAAAGTTTAGGGGTAGATTGAGACAGTCTGAAGTTTTCTTTCCACTCGCTATTGTTGCTCATCATGTTGTCCCACTATGCATTTGTCCTGGTCTTATCCAGAAACATCCAGATTTTCGATCATGCCATCGTCATTTCCGATAAAGTGTGGAGGACGTCAACGTTGTTTGCATCGCCGTTTTGGTTTCTGAGGAATATACCATTACCCATTACAAACTGAAAAGACTGCCTGGACCTGTGACAGAACGAGGAGGCAACCAGCGACCGCCATCAATGGCCATCAATACGACTACGACTTTGGATTCCTTTGGATTGCGGATCCGCCATTTTAGTTCTACCGCAAACTAACTGGAAAAAAAATATCCAGATTCGAGAAAAAAACGTTTACACGGCAAAACTTTCCGGATTCCACAGTTTTCGGATTCAAAGTTCCTCCTTTAAGGTTTCGGATTCAAACTCCCCGGCGACATGACCAAGCGGCAATGTTCTCAATATGGATTAGTCCTCTTGTCTGTAAACGGCAAAACCAATCCGGTACCGAAACGTTCCGGATTCATCACGAATCTGGGACTAATTTTCTCTAGTGTAAACCTAGTCTGAAGCAAGGGCTCATAGTTCTAATTGACAATCTACCTATGGCCTCCAAAACGGTTGTAATTATGGTACTCTCTAGGGCCTTCTCATGTCACGAAAATAAAGGTATGAATGTTGATTTTTTTTTCATTAACCAAAAGGAATATCGAAAAAAGCCTCACGCACTTTTTGTAGTCGGTCATCTGCTGATAAGCACGAGCGCAGCTTGCTTCATCTTATCCAAGTAACTCTTGCGCGCACTCTAACACTTAATGAAATATTTTTTTTTCAAAAGCGGAGTACCAAAGATTTCGTTTAAGACTTTCCTGAAGATCTATGGTAACTTAAAGATTAAGATGCAAAACATGCTCTTCCCAAACGTCGCGTATGCCTGAATTATTTTGCCTCTGCATCACAGTTTTAGTAACTTTAGGTCGTGCAGCACTACATTACATCAAAAGATAGATAAGATTTTTTCTTGCTTCAGTTATGCAACAGGACCCTTGATCTTGCAAGCTGTTTTTGGAATAATTTTAAGAATAGAGAGAATAAAACATAGTACTAAATATGTTTTCAAAAAGATAAGAAAAAGCGATGTGAAAGAACTGAAATAGTGATATTGTAAGTCTTGCCAACAAATTCAGGATATAGCCCACAATAACAGTTTACAATTTACCACATTTCCATTTGCTTTTCTTCAATTACATACCTAGGAAGTCGAATGTATAGAGTTATCTGATCATCTGGAGGCCGCACTGCAAATAAAGTCTTCTCAACTTTAATGAACTCGTCACAACTGCAGCATATGACAAATCTTCAGTACCGGGAAGCCTTGCAGTTTATATACACGCTGATTCAGGTCGGCTTGAAGTGTGATTAATTGCCAAAATTCGAAATTACATTTCCGTGAACAATATGTTGACCTATGTCTCTAGTTCAAGTAGTTATTATGTTGAGGTCCTGAGTTTTTGATAAAAGCCATGAACAACAATAAATCAACGCCCGGCGTTTACTTGTCCTGATAACTTCAAAATTTCCGTGAATCTATCTCGTGCGATCTTAGATTAATGTCTCCATTATCCAGTTGGTTATTTATTTCTGTGAAGAAGCATCAACGCATCTCTTCGTTCTGTTTATCATGCTTCAAAGCAGTGTAATCAGAGTAAATATACCCCTTGTCTTGTTAATGAGTTTTTTATGAGGAGGCTGACTAGTTTTTTTAATTTGTCATTGGTATTCTCTTTTAACTTGTAAATCTTTGTTTTTTTTCTCACTTTTAACTCATTATCGCAAATGAACAGACATTCCCCATTCAAAATCAAAAAATTAAATAATAATAATAAAAAAAAAGAAAAAAAAAAAAAAACGAACATCATTATTTACAGTCGGTCATCCGGGTTCGAAATATTTCTTTTAGGACATCCATTCAAGTCAGTGGACTGTTCCAAATTTATTAAGGAATGGACAATGTCTAGCGTGCGTCCATCCAATTCAAGAAGCACGCGGATAGTTGGGAGAGCGCGAAGGTAGCGTAAGAGATGTTCGAGGCGCAGCCAAGAGCATCTCTAGCATCTCTCCCAGCTATCCAATTAAGTGCATCCCGAATTGGATGACGCACGCTAGGCATTGTCCATTGCTCTTGTAAAATAGCAAGACATTTTTCACGCTGAAAAGTCGCTTTTCTGCACTGATCAAATAGCAAATTCTGCACGTGCACGTGTTGTTTTCACTGGCAGAACTTTTCGCTACACGTGCACGTGTTGTTTCCACCGGTAGCACTTTCGCTTTGTTTGATCTTTCGACGCTTCCGATGTTTCTGCAACCAGTCCAGACACGTTTTCTAAATCTTCAAAGTCATCGAGAAACCCTAACTCAAATGTCGGATAATACTACCATTACTAAATTTAAGTTTTACTCGAGAAAAAAAGAAAAGAACTTTTGCTGGCATGCTATATGCCAGCGCACGTTCCGATTGGCTAGATTTTTATGAAAAAGAAATGGATTGTTCATAGAGATGGTTCAGGCTGACGTCATTGTCGGTGAAATTTCCTGCCAGCAATGGTTTTTTTCTCACTGGCTAGTAATAGCCCAATATTTGAGTTAGGGTTTCCCAATGACTTTGCAGATTTAGAAATCGTGTCTGAAATGGTTGCAAAACAGCGGAAGCGTCCAAAGATCAAATAAAGCGAAAGTGCTAGAAGTGAAAACAACACGTGCACGTGCACGGCAGTGCACGTGCAGAAATTGCATCTTGATCAGTGCAGAAAGAGCAACTTTTCAGCGTCAAAAATGCCTTACTATGTTATACATAGCATTGGACGATGTCTAGGGTGCGTCCATCCAATTCGGGATACACTTGGATAGTTGGGAGAGCACTTAGGTAGCTAGAGATGCTCTCGGCTGCGCCTCGAGCATCTCTTACGCTACCTTCGTGCTCTCCCAGCTATCCGCGTGCATCCCGAATTGGATGGACGCACGCTAGACATTGTCCATTCCTTAATTAGAAAGACATATGAAGAACGCTACTTCTGACATTCAGATATATATTGTCATTCGAGTGCTACAGACTGTTCGATCGCGACCTTGATTGAGCTGCCTCAAATAAAAATTCTTGTCGTCGTACTTTGTTTTGTAGCAAAGCCGAGGAAAAAATATTCACTATAATTTCATAACTCAAGGTGTGCTGTTACATAACTTTCTGTATTTGATGAGGCCACCAACGTTTTCAATTAGAAGCTTTAGCTAGATTGTAAAGGTTCGTCCCATTTGCCTTCTAGAAAAGCCATTAAGAGCAGAACCGTAATTTGCATCAAAGTCAACGCACGTAAAACAGTCTGCTTTGAAATGTTCCGGCCTAGTGCATTCGACAAGTACTTGGACAAATGCATAAGTCGCTTGCTCATCAGTCAATATTATAAACAAATCTTTTTGCTCGGTTTCAGAACAAATTCAAGAGAAGGACCTCTGAGAGTCTATCGTGACTATAACATTATTATTTATGTATAGTCAATCAAAGATGTAGGTACCTTGTTCCTGTAGTAGAGGAATATATTGCAACAGAAGATAAAGGGCCACTAATTGACACTTAACGTTGATGAGACAAAAAAAATGAAGCTCTTAGTAATCATCCATCATTATACCTGATTAAGACCTGAGTATGAACAATATACATCGCAGCTGGCTGTGCTTTTCTTAAAAATTAACAACTAATCGTAGGTAACTAGTTGAAGACAAAGATTTTTTTGCATTGGTGTGACACAAAAACCTATACTTCTCCCAAAACTGACTACTATCCATCCGGGTATTTTCCTTGGACAGGTACTTTGGGCTGATAGTATAACTTCCCGGATGAACACTATCACGTCACATGATCATGAGTTTACAACAATAAGAATCGGAGAAAATTTAGTGGTGAACTAAAACGCCCAAGCCAGAAAACCAATAATTTCCTTAGGCGATAAAAATTGCGCGCGCTAATCAATAAATGAAATCTTTAAATTTTCTTTTTTCTCACTCTACATTAAATTGGCTTTACAGTAATTTTATTTTTTCAAAACGACGTGAGTATGAAAGATTTCATTCAAGAGCTTCTGCCTGAGAGGACCGGGGCAGACGTGGAACTGTGGGTCGGCCGATTTCGCTTAAAATTGGTATACGATGTTGTTATGTGGACTTATGTAATATGCCAAAGTTTCAGCTTCAATGAACTTTTTTTAGCCGAGGTTCTGGATATCTGGCCCTCAGGGGTCCACAGAGGCTGATTTTCAGGGCAATTTTGGCCACTTTTTCAATCTCTCTTTTAGCAACGTACATTAATTTTAGACTAAAAGAAAACTATCTTTGTAATGAACTATTCTTAGCCTTTTATGGGTAAACAAATCAGCTCATGGTTTTTTTTTTTCGTTAGCCAGTGGCTGTTATATCAATTTGGACCTATTTGAAGCATATGAGAAGTATCCGGAAATGAGCTGATTTTCTTACCCATAAAAGGCTAAGAATAGTTTCATTACAAAATATAGTTTTCTTTTTGTCTAAAATTAATTGTACGTTGCTAAAAGAGAGATTGAAAAGTGGCCAAAATTGCACTGAAAAATCAGCCACTGGGGTCCCCTGAAGGGCTGATGCAGAGAACTGGGCTAAAAAAAATTCATTGAAGTTGAAACTTTGGCATATTACATAAGTCCACATAACAACATTGTGTACCAATTTTAAGGGAAATCGACCGACCCTCATATCCAAGTCTTCCCCGGTCTCTCAGGCAGAAGCCCTTAAGACTTTCCTTTAGATCTACGGTAACCTTAAGTTAAGATGCAAAACATGCTCTTCCCAAACTTTGTATTTGCCTGAATTATTTTACTTTGCTTCACGCTTTAGTAACTTCAGGTCGTGCAGTACTATAATATATAAGAAAATCAAATCTTTTAGTGAGTTAACATGCATTCTTCATGCCCTGTGGTTACACGTTTTTCTTGATCCAGGTTATGTAACAGAATTCTTAAACTGAGCTTGCAATCTGCTGTGGAATAATTTAAGAATAGTTAGAATAAAATATACTTAATATGTTTTTTTAAAAAAACATTATGTATAAAAGACCTGAAATATTGATATGTAAGTCTTGCCAACAAATTCAGAATGCAGCTGTCAGCAGCAGTCGATAATTCACCGCGTTTTCATTTGCTTTTTTTTTTTCAGTTACATACCTAGGAAATCGAATTAGATAGGAGTTATATGATCTTCAGAAGGCCGCTTTCAGCACTGCAAATATAGGCCTTGTCAACTTTGATGAACGCTTCAAAGCTGCTTCTTATGACGAAGTTTCAACACCTTGCAAATAGCCCTTATGCTGAGATGACACAGCCTGGCAAAAAATACCACCAAGCTTCGCTTTGATAATGCAAATTGTAAATTTTATCATGAGCCAATTCCCACAGCAGTCAAGATGAAAATAATACCCCGTGAAAACACCATGAGGACAACGAAAGTTTGAGCAAATGTCGCACAACGAGGCTTGGTGTTGAATTTTGAGCATGTGACGTAATCGCGCATAAGACCTATTGCAGCTTGTACAGGTTGATTGCGGTCGCCTTGAAATGTGATTGATTGCAAAATTATAAATTCAATTTTCCTTGAACAATTATATTGACGACCATTGTCTCTAGCTTGGGTACTTCTTTTGTCGATGGATCTATCCCGTGCGATCTTATATCAATGTCACCATTTGTCAGGTTGATGATTCATTTCCCTTGAGAAACATCGACAGGCATCCTGGTTTTTTTTTTTTTTGTTTGTTTTTTTTCTGTTTCTCATGCAGTAATTGGTGATATGACATTACAAACTTTGCTTCAAAGCAGTGTAATCTGAAATAAAGTATACCCTTTGTTTTGTCTTCTTAATTATTGAGTTGTTGTGAGGCCGTGCTAATTAGTTCATTTACTTGTCATTGGTATTTTCTTTTAAAATTTCCACACTTACCTCATTCATTCAAGTGAATACGCATTTTCATTTAGTAAATGAAAAAAAAAAAAAAAAGATTTTAAAAAATGAACATCATTATTTCCAGTCGGTCATCCGCGTTTGAACTATATATTTTTTTAGGAGAGTCATTTATTCAAGTCGATAGACTGTTCAAATTCAATCAAATTAGAAGAAATATTAAGAGCGCTACTTTTGCATTCAGATATTATTTTCAGTCGAGTCGAGTGGTACAAGCTGTTTCGCGCCCTTTATCGGGCTGCCTCAAATAAATTTTGAGAAGCAAAGCTGAGGAAATTATTTATTATATTTTTATAACTCAAGGTGTGCTGTCACAAAACTTCCTATTTTTGATAAGGCCTCTAACATTTTTCAATTAAGACTTTAGCAGATTGTAGAGGTCTTTTTTCCCATTTGCCTTTAGAAAGGCCATTAAGGACAAAACTGTAATTTGCATCAAGTCAAGGCGCGTCGTACCTCTGCTTTGACACGTTTCGGCCCTAGTGCATTCGACACTTAATTGCAGCAAGTCGGTTGCTCACCGTCAACATTTCAACGAATCCTTTGGTCGGTTTCGGAACAAATTCAAGAAAAGGACCTCTGGAATCTATTGTGACTAGAACCTCATTACTCATGCAGACTCGTGATAACACACCGACCCGGTAATCAACGATATAGATACCTTGTTCAGGTAAGGGGAATATATGCAACAGAAGATAAAGGGCCACTAATTGACACTTTCCGTTGAGGAGACAAAGCAAATGAAGCTGTTAGTAATCATCCATCAATATACCTGATAAAGACTGAAATACGAACAACATACATCGCAGCTGGCTGTGCTCATCTTAGGTAACTAGCTGAAGATATATGGGTTATTTGCCAGCTGGGAGGTCCGTGTAGTGAAAAAGTGTGACTGAGGACTTAAAAATGCTGCCCGAGACCTAAGGCCTCGGTCAGCATTTTCAAGCCCGAGGTCCTGGTTTTTCACTGTACGGACCGACCCTAAGCCGGCAAATAACTTTTTTCCAGCGATAGAATGGCTTACAAGTGGGCTTACGCAACTTTGTCATTGGTTGCCCAGGCTGCCGTCTACAAACCATCGGAAAAAAAAAAAGCGAATGAGCGAGTAACTCGGACACTAGACAACGAAAGGCGTTTAAAGAATAGATTTATTTTGAACTATACTTTATGTTAGCTGCATCTAGTTTACCAATTTCTTTTTTTCCGGTGTGAAACGTCGTGCAAATGAAGTTTGAAGTTGCACTATAAAAAAAAAAACAATTTCTGTCAGTCGTTGCGAATCACTCGGAGTCGGGACTATTTAACTTTAAACTGCATGAGTAGCAGATAGCAAGGATATTCGTTAAGTGTATAGACCCAATGCCAAAATGACTTCCTTTATATTATTCTTTTGTTTGTATTTAAAATAGCCTCACTAACCTCGTTTTTGAGACAAAAATGTAAAGAATTTGTTATCCCGAACGAGGCTAGTGAGCTTTCTTGAATAGGAACAACAGAATTAGTTAAAGCAGCCATTTTTGGATAGGGTCTATTCCACACAGAGCTGCAATATACTCTGATTAAAACACTATTAAAACATATTTTGAAAAGTCTTTTAAGATTCCGGGATTTCACAAATAGACTGGAACTTAAAACAGACTGATTTAAAACAGTACACAAACAACTTTAAAAATGTGTTTCAACTTTTTCGAACTATTTGTTAACTGTTTGTAAATGCTATTTTAATTCTGTTTTACATTAGACAGGTTTCAAATTGTGCTTTAATTAAATATATTTTTAACGTAGTTTTCGTCTGTTTAAAATACTATTAAAATCTATTTTAAAACAATGTTAAATTGTAATTGTAATCAGCTATAAAACTGAGAATTTCAGATGCAGCAAATTGTAAAATCTTTCAAAATACATTTTAATAGGGTTTTAATCAGCTTTCTCAAACTCATTAATTATTCATGCAGCTCTTACCCAACCAGAGCATCTTATTCTTGTCAGGTGGATGGGGTTTAGAAACCCAATGAAAAACGAGTTGAAAACACAGCCGTCCTTGAAATAATATTCTCAAACTCATAATTTTCATGCAGCTTTTACCCAACCAGAGCATTTTATTCTGGTCAGGTGGACGAGTTTAGAAACCCAATGAAAAACGAGTTGAAACACGGCCTTGAAAGAAACCATGTTTGAAACGATTTCTTAATCTGCATATTCATAAAGCAACAAAACACGTGGCGATTAACAACTTTATTTAATCACACATTTTACTGCTAACGTTGAATGTAACGGTACAGTTGTTAAACTATCCAAGACAGAAAACCCCACGCCATTCTTTTTCTAAATTTAAATTTTCGCTCGATGGTGGCGACCTCGTGTTTCGGTTCACTTTTAACCTTGCTGTACACTTCCGACCTAAATTGGCACTGACGTTAGAAATTTTATCGGACCAAATGCACACGTTACCTCGGAATTGCGCTAGCCACACACTTTTCCTCTTCGCTGTTTTAGGAGGTCTAAATCTGCACTTTGCCATTTGCTCTGTGAAGCAACGTGTTCGCTCGGAACTGACAAACAGCTAGGTAACAACGTGACATCAGTTGATGAAATATTCAAAAATTGTCACAGCGCAGCAATTAGGTGATAGGATCATGCACATCATGCACATTGTTTTGAGGATTATGCACATTTTACGTCTCAAATACAATAGTTGAATTGGAAATGTTATTCAAATGATAATTTCAACTAATTTCTTTTGTTGGAGAAGTAATTTCAAAAACTCGTGCTTCGGGTTTCATCAGATTTCCAAACGCTGGAAAACAATAAAACCACTCGGCCTGCGGCCTCGTGGTTTCAAATGTTTCTCGCGTTTGGAAACCTGATGAAACCCTCGCACTCGTTTTTGAAATATTACTTGATAAAGCACAAAAACCATGTGGCGATAAACAACTTTATTTAATCACACATTGTAGGAAAAAGAACTTTAAACCTAAATTAGTTACTGCTAACGTTGAATGTAACGGCACAGTTATTAAACTATCCAAAACAGAAAAGGCCATTCTTTTTCTAAATGTAATTCTCGCTCAATGGCGGGCGACCTCGTGTTTTTGGTTCACTTTCAACCTTGCTGTACACTTCCGACCTAAAAAGGCACTAACGTGAGAAATATTATCAGACTAATACACATGTTACCTCGAATAGCGCTGGCCACACACTTTTCCTCGATCTTTTTCGCTAGTTTTAAGAGGTCTAAAATCTGCACTCTGCCACTGATTTGCTTTGCAAAGCATCGTGTTCACTCATAACTGACAAACAACTAGGTAACAACGTGACATCAGTTGATGAATATTCAAAAATTGACGGTCAAAGGATCATGCACTTCATGCACTTTTTTTAAGGATCATGCACATTTTTTAGTTAAAGAGAAAACTTATTCAGATGATAATTTAAACTTTTTTTTTTTTTTTGTTGGAGAATTAATAATGGTAATTGAACTGAGTGGAGTGCAATTTGGTCTGAAATCATACGCGTGATTTCAAAATCGAACGAGCGCGCAGCGCGAGTTCGATTTGAAATCACAAGTACCATGCAGTTTTCAATTGATGTTCACTGAGACGCTCCTGCGTTAAACTGCCAGACTGCTTGTTAGATGTTTTAATGCTCCTTGAAAATCATTTTACGTTAACTCGCCGTTCGAACGACTTGCGGTTTTTTTTTTTTTTTTTTTTTTTTTTTTTAATGCCGCTGTGACATTCCCAAAACTCATCCACAGTCACGCTGTTACTCCACGCTGATTGGATATGTTAAAGAATGCATCCAATCAGGGTGAGCAAGCAGCGTGACACATCCTTAGCTCACGAATTCCCGGCCGCAGATGCTGGTCGCTTCGAGCATTTCTCGAAAAGTATTTGGTGTTTAGCACTTGGATTTTACATGGATCTTCGATTGAATGCTACGAGAAGAAGCATCAATCTTTCAGTTTATCTGGTGTTCGATTTGGAAGCTGGGCGATTCAAATTTATCGGTGAAAATCTGCTTGGTGTTGGAGCGGTCAAAAATGATCTTTCCACCCTTGACTCCTTCTCATAACGTGTCGTAACAACCAATGCAAAATCCACAAAATCGCTCAATTTTGCCACTTCTCAAACTCATTAATAATTCATAAGTTTGATAGCCAATAAAAAATGGCTAAATTCATCACGTGCATGAGTTTTGATACCCAGTGAAAACCTAGATGAAAACCACACGTGTTTTGGATATCGTATCCAAACCACACGTTGCTTTCATCTGATTCCTCATTGGATATCAAGATTCACGCATCAAAACAAAAGAAATTAAGCATAAGGACAGAATTTAAAAAAATTAGCATCCTTGGGAACTTACATTTCAATTAAACTAATTTTAACAATAGAACTCATGAAATTGAAAATTAAAACTGTTTTAAATGCACATAGCGTCCGATACTAAATACTGTTCCATAAGCCGTTTTCGGTGGCTATCTCTTTACCTACGTTTTGCTCCAATTCAATGACAAATTTTCTTTGCCAACAATTCAGACTGAAGCATAATGATTTCCTTATAATGCAAGTCCAGCGCTTTGAAACCTAATGTAAATCAGGTAATATCTGAACGAAACTCCCGAAGGAATGGATATTTTCTTTACCCGAGTAATTCGCTATTCGTTACAATAGTTTACGCGTATTTGTTTTATACCTTGATGACGGGGAATACAGCTTTCTTGACTTAATTCTCTTCTTCGGAAACCATTTTAGGTTCCTACATCGTGTCACTCCTTCCTCGCTCGTGGTTGGACGCTAATGAATCATGTATATAAACGCGTCCTTTCGGAAAAGGGAAAATATTTAACACTGCATAATTTCTTATTGTTTCGTTTGCGAAAACATGTCACTGCATAATTTCCTATTGTTGCATTTGAGAAGCCATATCAAAAACTCGTGCTTCGTGTTTCATCATGGGTCCCAAACACCTCGCAACAATAAAAGCACTCGGCCTGCGGCCTCGTGCTTTCATTACTTTCTCGGTGTTTGGAACCCCTGATGAAACACTCGCACTCGTTTTTGATATATTACATCCAAAATACATCTCAAATGAGCCTGGCTTCTGGCGCAGGCAATCCAGACTAGTCACGAACGCGACCGAAATTAGTCTGCTGCGAAGCCTGGTGGCTTCGCAGCAAATAGTTCAGTCAACATGCCATGCTAGCTCTTTCAAAGTACATTTCAATAGTTCAGTTTAAAAACACTTAAATATTTCCAGGCAAATTACGCCACAAAATTCAGATTATGTCTCAAGTTTTGGGTGGAGTATGTTATAAATTGTTCAAATTAACAAATTCACGTCAGCTTTTCATGCGTCTTACCTGTTATTGATCATGAATTTCGTCATAACATTGTCAAAGTAGCTGTGGATGCACGAGGCGATAGCCGAGTGGATTCGCAAACTACTTTGACCATGTTATGACGAAATTCATCGTCAATAACAGGACTGACGCATTAAAAACTGACATCAATTTGCTTTTTATGGTAACAAATTGTCAAATTGTCCGCTCTCGTTCGTTGACGCATCGCATAAATTATAAATTCATGTGTCTGTTCGCTTATTGACAATAAAAATTAGCCAATGAGCGCGCGGGAATTTCTGCAGTTATCGTAAAAAAACAATTTAAAATTGTTTAAAAATTTGTTATTAACATAATAAAAGTAGTGTAAAAATAGTTTTGTCGTCATGCACAGATCTTTATTTTCACCATAGTTCACACAGTTTCGACGCCCCAAAAATTCAATTTTAATATTTAAAAAAGGACTTGTGAGCAGCACACATATACTCCAGGGAATATTTCCCACTTGGAATAAGGGTAAACTATGCTTTCCCGGGACAAGGAAAATTTTCGTGCCCCGACGAGAATCGACCTCGCGACCTTCCGAATACTAGGTCGGACATTCTAACCACTGAACCACCAGGGCTCTAGCGGTAACGAGATTAAATTTTAACTATACCAGCAGAGTGTGGTACACTTCTATACTGGGAGCTGAGTGCATTGCATTTCTATGCTCAGTTTCTCGTGTTGCATCTTCTAGATTCTAGTAAAGTTATGTTTCATAAAGGACTAGTGAGAAGCACACATATATACTCCAGGGAATGTTTTCCACTTGGAATAAGGAGAAACTAGTTGACTACCCTAAATGAGAGCCCCAGGTTGGTAGGGGACTGTTTGGTATCGGTATACTAATTCTTCACTTCAAATTTCAATTTTCCAAATCCATTAAATATTTAACATTTCATATTTTCTTTACTTTAGCCTATCCTTTTTCATGAAAAATATCTTATTCCCAAAATACCCAAAAATCACCCAAAAATTTACACCAAAGTGCCAAAGAGTGGTTAATGAAATAAGCAGAGAGAATTAGCGTCGCTTGAAACGTGACCGGCTCGAGATATTGGCAGAAAGGCCGTGTTAAGCAACGTCAAAACAACCTTCACGTGTACTTCCGCTTCAATCGTAAATGGAAGTGTAAAAATGGAAAAGGTCGATCACCGCTAGTTCATTAACGAAAATTAGCTGAACATGACCATTTCACCCGCGCTGTTTCCCGCCGTGCGTTACCGTGACCGTAGTCAAAGATAGGAAAATCCGGACCGCGCTAAGTACCAATCAGAATGCATGATTTGTTACTGTGCCCTCTAGGAAAAAAAAGTAATAATAATAACTGAATAACTTGAATAACTTCTTAAACTTTGCACCATATGCAAATCGACGTTGCACGGGCCACGCAACTATGTTGACCGAACGTGGGAACAATCGGCTACTAACAGTGCACGCACCTTTTCATGTTCTTGCTATCACGCAGAATCAAAATATCCCTTACTGAGCAATATGGCTATTTAACGACCGAGGAGAAATAAGAAGTAACCTTGGGTACTCGACTAGCTTTCCCCGCAAGCAAAATTAAGCAACAGTGAAGAAATCGAGTACATTTGCTATAAAATGTACGATATACCTTCGATAAATCCACCGAGAAAATTGATGGAAGAGTATTGGTTCCTAGCCCACATGTTTAAGTGCCAGTTCGATGAAAATTGACATCAATTTTTTCCGCATTTTTTCGCACAGAATAGTCAATTTAATAGTAAAAAATTCTTCGATGAAAAGAAAATTAACTGAAACCGGTTCCAGTTGAGCCCGCAATTTAATAGCAGTAGATCTAGTTATGACGTCATACTCGTAGCGTTTCACAACGTTTCGCAAAGTAAACACCCAGAAACTGTGGATTTTGCTCTTCAACACGTAAAGCTGAGAGTCCATCTGAAGAATATTTTTTGTTGTTAAAGTCCAAACGGAAACTCTCGATGCTTTTGAATATCTACAAAGACGATTTCTGGTTTCGATGCGTTACGACTAAATAAAACCAGTTTCAACAATGAACAGACACCAGGTTGCCGAATCGATCGCTTCAGCGGGTGTATGAAGAAGGGGAGGTGGAATGTTTTCAAATAAAGTTGATTTGATGGAAATGCTGATATCTTGGGTGGTATGTAGAACCTTGGTTTTGCTTCTTTGGTATTCAATCGTTGGCACGACGATAAAATTGTGAAATTGGATATCATATCCGCGAGGCGAGACGTGATCGTCGTGTGTACCGTAGAGTACAATGTTTTGATATAGTACTCTGTAAATCTGCAATCAGACGTTTAGTTTCTCCCTCTTATAGGATAGCTGTTTTGTGCACTCTCAGCCGTCTGTTTGTTCGGTTTGGGTTGTATTTGAGTTTGGGCCGATCCTCTACCTACTTTACACTGCTCCACTTGCCGACATTTTACGTTTC
>JAHPZR010021234.1:12500-20000 GCA_019787425.1 Platygyra sinensis | reverse complement strand
CAGGACCTTTAAAGCCATGTTGTGTCTGAACAAATACTTGGTCTGAGCTAGCGCACTACACCCGGACAGGATATGAGAGACACTCTCTTGGGCATGGCCACATATTCTACACTTCACATCCCCAGGGCAACTTGTGTGAGTCTTTTTGCTAGTGTAGAGCTTTGTTGGCAGAAGTTGCTCGTACAGTTCAAACGCACCGGCAATAGTATACGTGGGACATGATCTCCATGTACTCAGCCAACTGAAACATCCGTTCGTGCACAGATGTTCATCGTCCTTTCTCTCTCTCAGCAGCTTCCCCTGCCATTCTAGGCCACGTACGTCCCTCTCATACTTCTCCTCCACACATTCTTTCAACACTCCCTTCACGCGATGCGGTGGGATGGCCTCTCCACTGCTCATAACACATACAGGATCCGGGTGTTTAAGATGAAGGTCAACACCCAACTCCGCCGCAAACTTTGCCGCATCTTTCGCTACCGATTTATGGCCGAGTAACTCGGCTCTTTCGTCAAACTCTCTCACCATTTCCATCGCGGGTCTTGGTTCTCATACAGTCGAATCGCTGCTTTGACCTTGGTCACTTTGTACTCCGTCTCCACCGCACGTAGACCTCTTCCTCCTTGTTCCCTCGGGAGGTATAAGAGAGCCGTAGAACCACCTGGGTGTTTCCCGCCATTTTCCACTATGATCTTGCCGCACTTCCCTGTCCAGGATCTTCAGCTCTGTTATCGGCCAGTGTTGAGTCCACATTAAGTAACCAACACCGGCAGGGCAAGCTGGTTAGAAGCCGCCACCCGGTTAAAGTCTGAGAGGGGGCTGGACCAGATGATCGATAATCGACGCAGGTACTCCCTGCCTGCACATTCAAGTACCATTTCTCTTCCTGGACTAAGCTTTCAAGAACACCAAGAAACTATACTGTTTTCCTTCTTCAAGTGATGGTTAATCTTCTCCAACTATGTCCCTCCTGAATTCTTCCTGGGAGTGGATCCCTCTCCTTATATGGACCACTGCACATTTCCTTAGATTCCACTGTAGTCCGATGTCTTCCATAGCCACTTGCGTTGATTCTAGCACTCGGTTCAACTTGGTTCGTTAGCTGCGAATACTTAAGATCGTCAATATACAAACAGATCAGTCACTGTGGCGCTGATTGGTTTAGATAACTTGTATCCCTCGGAGGCGCTGATCTGCCAGCCACGGGGTTCAAGCAGATCGTGAAAAGCCTCGGGCAGAGCGCATCTCCCTGGGTAGTCCTTTCTTAAACTTAATAGGAATCAGACACTTCCCGCCCATGCCGCGTGTTGGCCACGATTCTCGTCTTCCAACTCTTACACAACTTACTAATCACCTTACACAGCACTTTGGAAACCTATGCAGCACCATCATCTCACCTAACCACCCATGATCTACCGAATCGTATGCCTTCTTCACATCTACCCATGCCATACTCAGATTACGCTTCTTCTCTGACAATCCAACGTCACCACCCTATCAATCAACAAATTATCTACCGTCCACTACACCCTTTTAGCACCTCTCTGCGACCCTTCCATCAGGTCCATGCTCTTCCAGATGTTGATCGTAGGACGAGAACACACGAGGTAAACCACTTATAAGCCGTATTTAAACAAGTGATTGGTCTCTGATTATGCTGGTGACTTCCCCCGGTTTGGGTATCAAAGAGTTTTTCCTCAGCAAACCAGGATGGATAGTCACATCACATTCTCGAGATCGCTTCAAACGACCGGGCCATACCTTTCGTGTAGCACTTGCGCCACGCTTCCACCAGTAGTTGGACTACCTTGTCCGGCCCCGGAGCACTCAGTCTTCTTCCTTGTCAATATCCTACTGCTTCAGCGGTTCTAGTGTCCAGGCCTCTTCTGTCGGTGGAGGGACCTTACTAAAGATCGCATCTCTCACTTCGTTCAGCCATTCAGCCTGGCTATTCCCAGTCCCCTCTCCTTCCCACAGTTCTCTCCAGAACGAACTCGCTTCTTCAAATACTCCCGAAACTTCTCTCTCTCCTCTGCAGCGGTGTTTCCATTAGCTCCCTCATACTTGGGGCGAACACAATCTTCGCATTGGCTAGCATCTCTCTCATATTAGCATACACACGCCCTGCATCTTCTTTAAACTGTGATTGAGAAACTTCGCTTCTTTATTCTTCTTATTCCTGCCGAAAGATCCTTTTCAGTTTCCTCAAAGCACTTTCTGCCTTTCCATGTAACTCACAAGGAAGCTATGGATACTCTTTGCATTCTTGTTGTAGGATCGCTCTGTCTTTTTCCCTCTTTTCGTCATTTCCTGTTTTCTTCAGACGCTCGATTTCAGATTAGCGATTGAGATCTTTTTCCGAAAGGACTTCGCCTTTCCTCGTACGCTTTTTGACACTTTGATCTTTACTCTTGTGGTTTGATGATTTTCCTGATCCTTGTTTTTCCATCCTTTATACAAAAGGAATGCCGTGACAACAGAATAAAGCACACAATTAGCAATCAAAGGTAGCTAAATGGATTGTCCGTCGGGGATACTCTGCACTGCTTCATTAACTCCGTTATCACCTTATTAATGTTCTCATGGTCGCCCTTTGTTGGCGTTCCTTTTGTTCGTGTATCAATAGTACGATTACTAAAAATCGCCTTCGCATGGGTGGATCTGAATGTAAACATTGGTCGCTGATTTCAGCAGCTCACGTGCTCCTGAGCTTAAGGAAGGCTGTCATCCGGAACCACTTCACTTTCTTCATATGGCAAATCTTCTCTCCTGTATTTGCATTTTGAAAACCTTCGACGGTTCTTCGTTCCTTTCGCATTCTCTTGTTCTGATGTTTTCGCTTATTCTCTAACGTTCCCAGTGGTTCTCCAGTTTCGCCGCTTGGTCTCTTAGATTCTGCTCCGTGAGCTCAGATAACCATAGCCCTTCTCTTCCCAAAGCTGTTTCATTATCCACATGTAGCACTTCTTCCTTCCATTTATTATTATTATTATTATTATTATTATTATTATTATTATTATTATTATTATTACTTATTATTATTATTATTATTATTATTATTATTATTATTTATATTATTATTATTATGTATTATTATTCGGGTCTTCGTTTGCTTAGCGTTCGTTTGGCCGTTCATGTTCATTCGCTTCGTCGTTTGGGCGGGGAGCCCCTGCACTGTTGTCGGGCAACCCTAAAATCTGGAATCGGCCGAACCGGAACGAAACGGAAACCAGAATCCGGAACCGGAACGAAACCGAAAACCAGAATCTGGAATCCACTAGTCAAAGAAAAAAGTTCTTCAAATATATGGAAAAATTACTGTGCAGAGCTTTGCTTTAAAACAAGAGACCAAGCAAAAATTCTTGTTTGGTGAATTTTTGCAACTATTATTTCTAGTGAGGGCTATGATTATGGAATCTAAATAAAGTGCGTCGTAATATGATTCAAGCACCCTGAGAGTGTCTAAAAGCAGTTTGCTGGCTAGTACCATTTCGTTTATAGTTAAGTGATCTGCAGTTTACAGGATGTATAAATTTGGCCTTTTTAACTGTAGATGCTGAACAAGATAGAAATTGTCATAGAGAATAGGGTGTCCGTCAGTGGCAGCCTCCTAACATTGAAGGTCATGCCCCCCTTTCGATGTCTAAAGGCAACCTGGCTTTAATACGTTTGTTTCTCCCACATATATGAGACACTATTAACACTATTTCCACACTGATACTGTAACAGATTAGCCACTACATATTCTTGATGGCCATCGTATTAAAACAATTTTTAGAAATGTTGCGCAGTTATTTCTGTCTGACTTCTTGCTTTTGAACGGATCTAATCCCATGTTGCTAATAGATGCTAAAAGACCACCAGAAACTCACCTGTAATAACTAGTTGTTATACTGCTATTCACCAGTCTGCTCAGACCAACTGGCCATTTGCGTGATCTGGTCACATGGTATGAAATAAACTATAAAGTCCTAAAGCGCTTACGTCACGTAGCGATGGGAGCGAAAAATTCAGTTCTAAGCAAACGCACTCCGTTTTCAAAATGGTGTCGCTTACAATTGCATCTTTGCTATCTTTATTTGCTGAAGAGAAAAAATCGACTGAGCGAGGGGAAAATCACTATAAACACGATCATATTGAATCGGTAACCTACAAAGAAGGTTTTTTGCGAGGAGAGGTCCACGTCAGTATGAAGAATAAGGTCTGCAAAGTCACGGTAAGTGAAAGCCTAAAATATTCGATCGATCGATCGATCAATCGTAGCACGGAAGAAATCTTTTCTGCTATTCCACTTATAGCTTGTTGTTTTTCTTTATATTTCACATTTTTGGATTGAAGGCATAACAATTTCTATTTCATCGATTCCTTTCATAAAGTGCAACAAGCTGTTTTGCTTAAATGGTAGAGCCATGGATAAAGAGATAACTTTTTTGTTATCTTAAGCTAATCTAAGTTTTACAATAAGCTTACATCATCTAAACTACAATAGTTTTAATTTTCATTTATAGATATACCTGGATAAGTAGTTTGGCATAAAATTGATGGACTGTAAATGCCCAAGTGGAAAATTTAAATGTGCTGTCATGCAGCTGCTCTCTTTATACATGGCATTTATAATATAGGGAGCACAGATATTGAATGCCAGTGGAGGAAAAGGAAAACAAACAGCTCCCTGTCCTTGCTCACAGTGGAAGAAATGTTTGATGTGCCAAAGAAATATGTGGCAGTTTCTAGATCTCCCAACCTTGAACACCGCTCTGCCCTCTACACTCGCTTGAAAGAATATGGGAGGTTCACTGGTTTATGCTGGCTTATGAGTCCAAAGCCTGCACCCCCAGTCCAGTTACCTATACCCACCATTAAAGAAATCCTCTATACAGAGGATTTCCTCCAAGCCATAGGTGCTCAGCAACAGCTAGATGTCTTAGTGCGCAAAGCTAAAATCACTGAAGTAGATCTCCTACGAGTGAGCCAAAAGACTGTGGGTCAACAAGACAACTCAACCTGGCACCTTGCAAGACGAGGAGGGCTCACTGCAAGCAATTTTGCGGGGTCCCTTCTTCATGCCTAAAGGGTCACGCCTTCGCTTCTTAAACGACTCATGGGGGAATATGACTTAACAAAAGTAAAAGCAGTGCAGTGGGGAATAAACAATGAGGCTGCAGCTGTAAAAGCTTTTACCAAATTAACTGGAAAGACTGTCCCGGAAATTTCAATTTAGCTTGATTTGTGTGTTATTCTTGGTGCCTCCCCAGATGGGATCGTGGATGACGAATCTGTTTTGGAGGCAAAATGCCCAAATACAGAAAGAAACATAACTATTGAAGAGGCAGTCAACCCCTCACCCAATTTCTGCCTAACGAAATGTGAAAAATGGCTAATACGCTTTGAAGCGAGACCACATCTATTGGCACCAGGTGCAAAGAGAAATATATTTTACTTGAAAGAATTTTTGTTACTTCGTTGTCTGGACAAGTAAAGATGAAGTGGTTTTGAAAACAGCAAAGGAGGAGGCCTGGAGTGAAAACGTTACAAAACTCAAACAGTTTTATTTTCAAAACCTCTTCCCAAAGATTGTTGAGGGACAATTATAGTTGTTTCCTTATAATTAATGTATTACATTACTATCAAGTGAGCAAAGGAAATCAAGGATTTCCACATGTGTCCAATATACACAAACGGATACCAATCGTCAAGAAACCCTCACCAATGGATCCATTGGGAAAAATCAGCATTCGTTAAAAAAGCCTTATGATTCGCACCATTGGAAAAGGAGGCAGCCAATCCGTGCTCCATTTGTAAACTGCATATATTAACACCTGAGGGCCGCGCGTAAACTATTTGTCGATTTGTACCATTGGTACCAATGGAAAAGGTGGCAGCTAATCGGTGCTCCATTTGTAAACTGCATGTGGAAAAGCAGTTAGTCAATCGATAATGTATATTCTTCGTTCTTAAAGCGCGCGAGCCCAAACACACGCTAAACACAATGTATATTCTTCGTTCTTAAAGCGTGCGAGCCCAAATTTAAACACGCGCTAAATACAATGTATATTCTTCTTTCTTAAAGCGAGCGAGACCAAACACACGCTAAATACAATGTATATTCTTCGTTCTTAACGCGCGCGAGCCTAAACACATATATTCTAAGCATATATTCTAACACATATATTCTATAGCCTAAACACATATATTCTTCTTTCTTAAAGCGCGCGAGACCAAACACACAGTGTTGGATGAAGTTTTGGACATTTTGAAATACTTTGGACTTCGTTTTTGTTCGTGACGCATTAGGCTAAATAAGGACCGTGTAGTTTTTGTAAAGCAAGAAAGATGCATTGGACATTGACTTTTATACATTTGGTAGCTCCTAAAGGAGCCTTTTTTTGTCCTTCTGTTGAGAAGGGATTTTTTTTTCTTTTATGATTTTTTTTTTGTTTTCTTTACGTTGTATGCAGCTGGTTCACTTCATTTTTTCCGAAGGTCGTTTAGATACAAGAGTTTCTTGTAATCTATGTCGTGGTAAAACCAAGTACTTCTTTTTTGGTCAGCATTGTTTAAGAAAAAGTCCAGTTGTCTTGCCCTCTTTTCAGCCTTGTGTGGCGCCCAGCATTTTGACAGAAGGATCCACTTGGAGATTAAGTACGAAGTACAGCCATTTCCTAACAAGAAGAGTGCTAGTTTGAAGGTTTCTTTATCGCCGATTGGTTTGTGCCAGAAAACCATTTTCATCTCATAAGGCCAGGTTTTAACTGGGGAAGACAGTGCATCTCCATTCAGGATTTTAAAGAGTTCTGCTCTTTCCTGTGATCCTTCTTTCTTGGATAGGTATCTGATCGTCTCGCAGTATTCACGCAGTGCAGACATCGCTGAATACTGATCGTAGCGTTAATCTCAAAGCCTACTCGATGGACAGTGTAAAGTTCTTTGTCGCTAACCTCTTTTATTAAAAAACTGGATCATTGGATAATGCAGTTCGAGAGTTTTCATTGGCTTAGCCATCATGGTATATGAGCCATTAGTATAATTACTCAGGTGATTATAGAAATCCTCGCGCTCTCATTGGCCGAGAATGGCGTCATATTCAGCTATAATCACCTCCGCAGAGGTGATTATATAGCCTCCCACGCAGACGTTCTTAGGCTTGTCACGCGTTCCTCCCCACGAACGTCTGCTCAACGGACTGGCCACTTCCGTTCACTGGCGGTTAGCCTTTGTTTTAAAAGAACCAATCCTGTTCAGTTAATGTTGACATCTCTGTTGTTTGTCAGGCTGTTTGCCATGTGCTTATGCATTGGCTCATTTATGTTGCACGATATTTGCTTTCGAGGGGCAAAATATGGAAAATAAGAATTTTTCCGTGAAATGTTGCTTACCTGCATTTAATATTGTGGCGCTGGGCCCGGTTGTTTCACTAGAAACTATTTGTAAGTAGAGCGTATGTTACTTCTTATCACGCAAATCGTATTTACTTACGTCCGGTTTTTTCTTCGGAGACGC
>JAHPZR010021234.1:0-10000 GCA_019787425.1 Platygyra sinensis | reverse complement strand
CAATTGGTCCAAGTCACTTGTTTTAGAATACAACGGATTATGATCGTGAACCATTTGTATCTGCCATTCCCAAGTGCTTCAGTTCTGTTATTTTCACTCTTCATCGTGTTCTACAACTTTGAAGTCATGGCCAGTCGATTGCAGCGACCTTGAACGACGACCTTGATTGGAATTTACTACCTGGGAAACTGCGTAAAGTAAGTCTTTGGATAATTCCTTTATAACATTGTGTACGGCATATGTATATGGTTACGTTGTCAACTTGCGGTCGCTTTTTCGGGTACGTAATCGTAGATCAAGTTCAGAATGATACCAGCAGGTAGTTTTCCCCTTGTACAGTGCACAGGCAACTTTTAAGACTTTTAGGATTGGTTTACGCCTGAAAAGTTAAAAGTATTTGATAAAATTTACGCAGATTCAAAATGTTCATCGCGATGTGTTTTCAGAAATTATGGCTGATCTTTCTGGTTTAAAAGTGTGGTTTTAATTGTAGTACTCATGCATCAATTAGTCTCTCCCACTTAGTAACCAGTGTGTTTACAAATTACATGCCCGGACTTTAATAGACTGCGACCCAATTAGTGCAAGCGCGAGCCTGTCACTAGGCACAGTTTTAAATTTTGTGGTCCTATCTCTGTATCTTCGAGAATTAGCTTGTGTAATTCTTAATAAGCCAGCGTGTTTAAACGGTAGGAACCAAAAATTTAATTCATGTCGTGTATATTAACTTCTACATTTGAATATAACTGTCGCGATATATCACTTGATGAAAAAACTTCAAAGCTGTAAAACTCAAGGAAACTGTTGGACAAAGAATTTAAATACGCCTCAAAGCTGAGGTAAACAGTTCGTAACGTATAACATCGATTTGCCTCTAATGTTTGTGAGACTCACAAACATTAGAGCGCTGAGACTGCGCAGTACGTACTGGAAATCAGCTTTAACACTTGCTTCTTAAAAATTAATTTCAAATTACTGGAAGACGTGTCTTCTTAGAAATGAAAGAATCGCAATAATCGAGACCTTTTAATCCCTGCGGAAAATTTGACTACACGATGGATATTCATTTTAAGGACGGTGCCTACTACTGTTATTGCGCATACGGTTTGCGCATCTCGAGATACTCGGATTTCCTATGGGTGGTGCTTATAATACAGGGATATTTTTGCGCGGTTCAAAACTATGCGGAGAAAGTAGAACTTAGCAAGTGCTCTTGGTATCCAAAAAGAAAATTGGGGGTAACGACGCATTTTCAGAGAGAATAAAGCTTCAATTGGGAAAAAAAAAAAAAAAAAAACGCCATACATTGCTTTGTATTTTAAAGCTTTTTACAAATATTGCTGATTAATTATCTTCCAAAAATGCGTGGTAACCCCCAATTTTCTTTTCGGATTTCAATAGCACTCGTTATGATTTGCTTTTCCCGCATATTCAGTGAAACCGCGCAAAAATACCTTTGAATTAGTAGGCACCGTCCTTAAGCGTTGTGAGACCCGGAGGTTTTTAAGGACTATCGGCACAATGTTCTATAGTTGTGGATGGGAATTGTAATGATGCTTTAATTTGTATCAAGTTGCCTCATGGTTTCCCGGAATTAGTGGGTTTAATTAGAGAGATACCGTTGTTTTGGTCAAATTTGCGCGTGGTTTTGCGCGCGGCATTTCGCATTCATAGGATACAAATGTGATTAAATATGCTGTCATCTATTTGCTTTTTGTGTGAAGGTAATGCAATTGCTTATTTCTCATATACCAAGTTAATATATATATATATATTTAGAGCATCATAACTAATATTATTTTTATCGCTCCAACAGATTTGCCAGTTGTTTGGGAAAGAAATGAAACAACGGGAAACCACGGTTCTTCTTGGCTTCTTAACAATGATGAGATTTTGTTTGGGACATACATCTACTTCGATAAACGACTTCTGGAATGAGCCAATTAAATTATGGATCACCATTGTCCTACCAACTGGTAATAACTTTGTTGTAATTTCAAAGTAAACCGTTGCCTTAAAACTGATATAATTGATAATAGATATCATTTTTTTTTGTTTTGTGTGTGTGTGATTCAATACTCTTTGTGGGGAATGATACTGTTTTTGAGAAAATATCAAACTTCACCTACAGAAAGGATTGCAATTTTCTGGGGGGTTGGGGGTTCTGTAGACCCCGCCAGGACGGAAAACGTGAGCACTGTAAGTACCTGCCGTTGTCCTATACAAAGCCTTAGAAAACTTTCCTAAGGCTCTGTATGGGACAACGGGAGGGTACTTACAGTGCACGAATTTTCGGTCCTGTCATCCTTTAAAGAAATGTATTAATCTTAATTGGAATTTCTAGAGGGTGGGGAGGGGGGAGGGTGTGCTAAAATTTCTTCTATTGAGGGGTGGGGGGGAGTATGGATACTTTCTGTGTTACTTTTAGTGGCAAGTATATAATGAATTTATTATCTCAAAAAGTTGAATAGCCTTTTGTGTTTACGTTAAGAAAACTCGGTCATGCGAGTTCATGTTGTGTGCTATTAATAAATAACAGCTATGTTGACAACGTTACATCTTTAATAGCTATAGCTAACATTACAGTTGAACTGAAAAGTATAAAAAGTATGGAAACGGCGTAGCACTCGTGATATAGGAAATTATAACTTTTAAGAAATGGTAAATGTTTAGGTGCAGGAAGTAGGCAACACAGCCAATACGCCAAATCCCCCGTGGGTATTACCCCTTGAAAGGGGTAATACCCAAGGGGGATTTGAGGTATCAGCAATATTGCCTACTTCTGGCACCCAAACATTTATTAAAAGTATATGAAGCCAGATAAGGAGTCTCTGTTTCACCATAGATTGAGTCAGATAATCTCAAGTTATTTTGATTTTTTTTAAAAAGAATTTTACGTTTACAACTTCAGTTCTTCTACGCTACTTGCCATGGAAACATCTATCTCAACAAAAGCAGTAAAAACCTCAATTGAAGTATAAAATTATATTTTTCGTTTCGTCACGGGGGTCCGTGAGTATCATTTTCTTATCACGTTAACAATCCTTGAAAAATAGGCAGTCAATGACTGCACGTGGATACTGCTCATATTATTTAGAACACTGCAGTAAAACAAATCATATTGCAATAAAGGAGGTCATAAAACTAGCTAATATGAAAACGTTTTTTGCACTCGTAGCTTATATATTAAAACATGCCGACTTGTTTCTTGCACCGCGCAAAATATGCCGATCTCCAAATTTGTATAGATAAGACTTTCGGTAGTTTGAATTTAATATCTTACCTCTAAGTTAGTTGGCTTTATATGAAGGGCGCAGAAAAAAAAAAAAAAAAACACCGTGATTTTGAAGTAAATCGTGCAGGAAAATTAAAACTTCGATTGTGCGGGTAATTGTGCGAGATTATTGACGAGCCAATGTTCTTGCCAAGTTCTAAGGAAATTCTGCATTGACAATAGTACTGCAAATTCACTTCACTAGTACTTCATATATACTTAGCACGCTTAGCAATCGCCAATTCTTTTGAAAAAAAAAAACTGCGTTTGACTGCTTAAGAAAACCACGTTGCGTGATGAGAACTAGACGAGTGAAGCCAAAATAAATAGCAAAAAAAAAAAAAAACTGCCGCATCTTCGCCTATAAATGAGCTCCTTTTTAAGAATACTCCTGCCTTGATTCAATACAAGTATGGAGCTTGATTATTTCTTCGCAAACTGCGATAGGAATCCCAAATTCTCGACAGTTATTTTAAAAAAACACAACTTGAAAGTTTATGCAAATTGTGTGCAATGTAATTTGAGGCGTTGTTATTAGATTGTTGTTTTGTTGTTTTCGCGAGGGAGTTTATCACGATTCGTCTTGGTTCTCCCGAAAGGGATTATTCGCTCTTCAGAGGAGTTATAATTCTTGAAAAGGGTTGAAAATCGCAACACGGTAGATATGGCTGCACAATTCACTTCGATCGCCACGACCAGTAAACGAACTCCGAACAATTTCTGCTAGCATAGACGCAGCCGGAAAGTGTTTTTAAAATACTAGATACCCGGCAGTCTGAAGTTATTCTAGAATCTACACGGAAAAACTCCTCCAGTCCTTCTCAATACTGTAGATCTTTGTATAGGAATGTCAAGCGATTTCAAATATAATTTTTGCTATGCTCGATTACCAGTCGAGCAAAACCGAGAGAACACAGAAATTCGAGTGTTCTTTCATTCCAAACACCGGATCGATTTGTATTCTATTATCCGTCACGAAGACCGAATAGTTCCGAACACAATCCGAAAATTGTACACTCTACTTAGTTACGCATATGACAGCAATATGGCTACAGCTGCCAAGCAGCAGTGGCCACAAAAACAGAAACCAAAACTCTTAGCCCATTGATATAACCACCAATGGAAATGTACTAGGGACAAGACAAAATAATTTTCATCCCTTGAAGGGGGCTGGACCCTGCCTAAACACTTATACAGTTGAGTGACGTTTTCCGTTTTCAGTAAAGGGAAACTTACTTGGAACTATTTCAACTCTTGTATATGGAAGTGGACAACTTTTTCCCTAGTGTTGCAATTGAAGCTATCTTTCTAACGAAACGAAAGCATTTTACTAATAGTGAGTAAAGTTATTTGCATCGAAAAGTAATATTGGTCTGTCATTGATACAACAAATCTGCTCTTAAATTACACGCAATTTATCATAATTTCCGTCAGTATTACCTTGGTACCGTTTAGTTCCTTTTCTGAGGCAATTCTGTAAAAATACAAAGAATAGATGATATTCACGTGGTCATCACTTTCCAAAATCTAAACCTAAAGATCCACCAAAGTTTTTACCTTCATGATGCATAAATTGATATGTGTTCGCAATTTTACAGCTCAATAGCTTGCTCGGATTGGAAAGCACAGCATTTTGAAATTCCGGATTATGTAAGCGCGTGACACAAGGCTTCGACCGAGTTTGTTGAAAAATATATTCTCATCTCATAATTTTCAGCCCTTTTAAAAGTTAGAGCATTAGGAAAAGTACTTATGTAAATGCTTCCTTTTTCAGCACTAATAATCGGTCGCCTAGATGGCCAAAGTAAGTTCCAGATGGCCGCCGTATTGGTGTACCACTTAGGTACACCAATATGGCGTTTTCACACTAGGCTCTGTAAGTTTTTGGGAAACATTTCCACGAATATCTGAAGTTTTGGAAAACACACAGGCCTGAAACTTGAAAAAAATGTCTTATTTCTTTGTTTTCTATAACATCACAATTTCGGGAAAAATGTGCGGCGTTTCGACCGATCTTCGGTCCTTATCAAGCTTAAAAGTGAAGATAAAATTTTTGCATACATAAAAATATAAAACGAAGAAGTAAGAGTATGTTAATCATGTTTTACATACTCTAACTTCTTAGTTTTATATTTATATGTATGCAAAAATGTTATCTTTACTTTTAAGCTTGACGATGACCGAAGTTCGGTCGAAACGTCACGCATTTTTCCTGATACTTTTTACCTCAATTTGTTTTAAAAAACCTTTGCTTATAAGCATCACAATTTCGTAGCTTGTTGCAGTGGATAGTTTTTGATCTACATGTATTTTATTTATTTATTTTTTTTTTGCTGCTTGACAGTGAAAACGATCTATAAATGACATCAATCTACAGCGCCTGGGACCCTTTTTACATGGAATAAGTTTTATTTGAAGAAATTTGATTTTTTTGACATCCGCCGCAGTTGAGGTGGTATGATACCCTAAAATATGGTTATTTTCATGAAAAGCTCAATATTTTGAAAATACAAGATTTAAGACCCTTAAACACTTGTCGAAAACATTTTGAAATGATCTTGCTAATTTTCCTCTAGATGAGCGCGAAATTTAAGGAAAGTACACAGTGGTACAAGTTTTTTTTTACCTAGCAACGGCCATAGCAACGGTTGGCCAAAACTATGGATTAGTGTTAACATATGTAAACGAAGCTTTGTAGAAAAGCTTTGAAGACATGCACAATTAGATTGGCATAATAAGTTGTCAAAGGTCTTGCCTCGAATCATCATCACAGGCTCATTCGTTTCCCTTATCAAAAGGACTATTTCCTAAAACTGTAGTAACTTTTTACAAAATAGAACAATCATTCCACCCCCTTACCCGAGATCCAATTTAACCCCCCGCCCGTTATTTGGGGCTTGTTAAATGCTTGATACTTCTTGTAAGAAACTTTAAGTGCATTTTTCTCAAATGTGTATTTTTGTACCGACTGACTTCACGCCAAACTTTCCTATTTGCAAGATATGAAGGTAAAATTCCTGAAACTTACGCTAATAAAACATATATAGTGTCGTAATGCAATAAGCCAAAAAATCGTAACATTTTAACTTCTGTCACGTGATAAGGGATGATTTGTTCAATGAGCGTGGTATCAAATGAGGTTTATTCATAAAAAAAAGCCTGTAAAAAGCACCGAAAAGAAGACCTAACTGCCAAAACTTAAGTTCATTGCACAGAACCAAACAAGCACTTACATGCTATGCTTAATTGACAGTCAAATCTTGTTTTGTAAAAGAGCAAGAAAAGTTGGCGCTAACCCTATAAAAACCTATCTCAAAAGGCTGTGGCTGGTTGCCATAGCAACCATTTTGAGTAAAACGTTTCACAAATCATTTTGTGTTTATGAGCGTAATAGGACACAATTGATCTTTTTTCCCAAATTTAAACAAACTTTTTGGTCCATATGTAGGGCACCATATCACCTTAATGCGAATCTTGTAGTCAAGGTCTCTTAACTTCGGAAGCACATTCCTTTCGTATTCTTGGGAGTCAAAAATTGCCTTTTTTAACATTCACGTGTCCCGAACCTGTCCCGAAAAAATTGTGTGATTTTATTGGCTGCAACTTCCAATCACGTGCAGGCTGGATTGCACCATGGATATCCATGATCGCTCAAAACAGCAAAAAAGATACTGCGTCAGCAAATACAAAGCGAAGAGAAAGCTTCATACTGCGAAGGGGACAAATTGCAAGTAAGTGTTTGAAATTTGCATTGGATATTGATACGTTTCGAAATTGTGTGTTTAAACGTGAATAGCTGCACAGAGTGTGATTTTTGAAACTGTGGTTAATAATTTGTCACCGAACCAACGAGTTTACTGTTATCGAACCAACAGGTTCACCATATCTCTTCGAACCAACGAGTTCGATCATTTATAATCGCAGCCGCGAGTAGTTACCTGTAGACTTATTGGCGAGTACACTTGTTGTGAAAAACTATTCAACACGAAATAAATACACTACTCGACCTTCCAACACCATTCAACAAAATTCTTACTTAAACCAACATATCCCACGTAGACGCCTTCAGGCGTCTTCTTGTTGTGTTATATATCTTATATTGTAGACTGAGCTCGAGAGAGCCGCGGAAATCAAGCCCGCATAAGCCGAGAAACAACTTCTGAAGATGGATTTTAAATATAAAACAACGATTCAACAATTTCTGGAAGAGCCTGAATGTTGAAATGACTGTTTAATACGTAAGCGTGTTTGCTGGTGTTAATTATATTGACGCCTCGCTCGAAAATCGCCGTTTGAGAGTCACTGCACCATTATTTGCCACTATTAAGGCTAAGTAAATCAAGGAAACAATACAGACGACAGAATATCCCAGAGTCAGTCCATCGACACCTAGCTGGAGTACCAGTGTTAGAAATATACCGAGTAGTAGTTCTATAATTATTTGTTTTCGTGAATTATGCAAATAAGTTATCTTCTACTTGAATTTTTTTTTTTATATATATTTGCCAGCGCGTGTTTAGACTGCTCAGATTTTTATTTTAAATCTTCAAGAAGAATACCAAGGGATTATCTCAATATTAATTTCTACTTGATTTCGGGCATACTAAAATGCGGTTTAAGCGCGTAAAAATACGCAACGTTCTACCGTTTCAATAGGAGCTTGAAAAGTCAATTATTTGACAGTCGACGGAACTAAGAAATATTAAAAATTCCTAGTAAAAGATAGAAGAAACTTGAAGCTCTTCTGCTAAGTTTATCCCGTGTTCTAAAATTGTAAATTGTTTCAACGCGAATATCGATAACTTTGTCTATTTTATTTATTATTTTTTTTTTTGCATATTTAATAAGGTAAAATGGTGTATTATCGTTTTTGGCGAATTTCTCGACGACGTTAAATTCTCAAACAATCGGAATAATATTTAGACCATAGCTCCTTAAAAGCGTTCTTGAGGCAAAGTTTCAGGGTTTTCGATTTTTTGAATATGTCCAGCGATTCTCGATATTTCGAGTCAGTGACTCTTAATGCGGCCCTTGTAGGGAAAGAAAGCGCAGTAGTAGCGATAAGTGAGGGAGCGTATGAGACTTATTTTGTACTTTCGTGGAGCGAATGAATCCCAGTTCGTCAAGAGACTTGTGAAAGTTTCTTTCTGTAGATGGATGTCATGAAAGTGTTGTTCTGAATACATATGAGAAGAACGTGCAAAAACGGAATTGTTCTGTTCTGATTTAATGATAAATTAAATTATAGCTGTGACAACTGTTCAAATAGTGCAAAAACTCATTTGCACTGTCTTTGTTGTGAGACATGGTAAAAGCGTCATAAACGTACCGATTTCCACAATGAAGGACTTATTTTGGTGTCCATGGAACACTTTTCTTGAAAATCACACATTAAGGCTCGATTTAAAGAAACCGGAAGTGCGCCCGACATACAGTGCAAGTTACCCTATCAACGTGTACGCAATTTACGTTAGAGTGTATACGACATATTTTTTTTTATTTGTTCGACAAAATTTCCACAATGTACTGATAAGAATAGCCAAACAAATATTTCGATAGCCATTTTCCTATGCCGTTTTTTTAATGTACCAAAAGCGTCAAATTTCACTTTCCAGGAGGGTGACAGAAACAAACGCCCGCCCCCCCGGCCCAGAAACCAGGAGGACTGGTAATGGATTGTGACATCATTTCAGGACTTGAAGCTTTGGCGAAAACCAGATTTCTGCGGACATTTTCTGATTCTGAGCTAACTAAATTCGCTCTAAAAAATGGTTACAACAGTGTACCTGTTTGTACGAAATAAGAAAAATTTCGGAGGAAATCCTTGTTGTTTAGGCCAAAGCTTCCAGTCCTGAACATGACGTCCACAATCCATTACCAGTCTCTTCCTGTTTTTGGTCTCAAGCGGTAATGGTCCTTGCGGTCCTTGTTCGTTCTGACCACGACTACTACCACCCTGTATACTTACGTGTTAACAACTGCGTAACTAAAATTACACGAGAAAAAAATGAAACCCACAGCGCAAATAAAACAAGAAATGTCTATGTCCTGTACATTTTTTTTTTATTTAAAAGAGCGTTACAAATCGATTTAATCATTTTTGTACCAATCATCATTTTTCTGATTGAAAGATTAATACATAAAGAATGATCATTCAACCTTAGGTTTGAATACATTTCTACTTTTTATTTTAAAATTTGATTGCCATTAAAATGGTGTACACGTTAATTGATCCCATATGTTAGGATGATGAGATGCGGGTGGGAAATCATACATCACTTCTTTTATTTGATGGTGTGTCCCGGACAGCTTGTCCTGCTACAAGAAACGGGACACTTTTTACCCTTAATTGGCAAAAATAAAATCTCGCCTTGACTGTAACGCGGGCTATTTGAGAAATGACGTTTTTCCGCCAAATAATGTCGATGGCCGAGACAAGCGTCTCTAATATCAAAAGAAGAAAGAAAGCATTGGTGTGCATTCAAAATACGCGCAGCCTCATAACGGTTTGTGGGCACATATGAACAATTCTGTTTGATCAGGGTTTTTTTCTCAGTAATTTCTCAGTGAGGCATTAACTTGTGGTGTGATGGTTATATCACGTCCTCGAGGCAAAAGCTTGTAAGAACACACGCAGGTTTGCTGAGTTATGTTCTTGGTCGTGTTCTTGCGGACATAAACGAATTGGAGTTCATGTTCAGCTCTTTTTATAAGAAATACCCCCTG
>JAHPZR010021231.1:10000-12807 GCA_019787425.1 Platygyra sinensis | reverse complement strand
GACATTGAAGTTCAAGAAGGAGCCATAATGTATAATCGAGGGACACTTTTTGCTGTACGATACACTCTATGGAGCCTTTTTGATTACTAAATGTGGTATTAATTTCTTTTTTAAAAATCCGAGCAGCACCAGAGCTCGATAAAACTGAGCGCATTGTGATATTTTTCCATAGTATATTTCAGTCTGTGTGTAGCGCTGCGACAAATGCGTTTTTTACGGTTTGAGTGGCGGCCATTTTGAACTAATGCAAGACCTAGGCGTTGATCCTAGAAAAAGGGTCTGGAAGCTGTCACGTAGATTTTGAAATTAATACAGTTCCCCAACCAGCTAAAACCAGTGGAGGATACTACAATATAACAAAGCACAACACAACACAACACAACGCAACGCAACGCAACGCAACACAACGCAACGCAACACAACGCAACGCAACGCAACACAACGCAACGCAACGCAACGCAATGCAATACAATACAATACAATACAATACAATACAATACTTAGCAATTTTTCCTCGAGCCCTCATGGGCTCTGAGTCAATAGCCCATGAGGCCGAAGGCCGAATGGGCTATTGACTCAGAGCCCATGAGGGCGAGTTTTCAAAGCCGGTGCTTTTCGCTACTAGTGGGCTATAACAAATAGCCTACTAGTAGCTCAACCAATCAGAACGCAGCATTGATAATAGACCACTAGTTGGATTTTACTAAAATACAATACAATACACTACAATACAATAGAATAATTTTATCGACGCTCCCTGATGGGGCTGTGACATTACAAGAAAGCCAAACTAGTTAGGTGAAAAAAGTTAAGGCTTTTAAAGTTAAAAAGGAAGTAGTCATAGGCATAAACACCACAAGCGCAGGATCTTTTTAAAAAATTAGGTGCAATTTCAAAAAAGTCGTAGAAATGCCGGCTTATTTCCTTTCCTCTTTGGCTTTTAAAATAAGGAGTCACTTAAATTAAAAAGGAAAAACGAACAAGGAGAAGGATTATTCTCACATATTATAAGTAATCGAATGACAGGCCTGGGATACAAGCATCCAATCTTAGAATTTGCATTCCTATTCTTGGGTTGCACGCGACGTAATCATTTTCTAAAATGCAAAACTAGAGAGTCACCAAAGTTATTAGATCTTCATCAGGCATGAGAGGGGTTGCTTTCAATATATATGTTGCAATGTTATACGTTAACGACATCCTCTGTAAGTAGCGGTCAGAAATATGCGTCCGTATAACATGGATTTAACTGTTGTTTTTTGAACACATTATCCATGCAGAAATCTATGTATTAAATCGGAAAACACAAACAGATGTGGTGCTGTCCGGTAATCTCAGTTGTTACTTAAAATTTTACTGTCCATATCTCGGTATAATTGTCGATAGGTGTGTTTAGATAACAGTCCTTCAAACGCGGTTGTTACGTTTTAGGTTCGTTTGTATTTTGAGAAATATTTTTTAGAAGCAATAGACTACTTTTTCCATGTTTACCTCATCTGAAAACTTTCAGGGGCTGGACGAATTCTTCAAAGTAGCCTCCCTCAAGCTTTTAACTCCTTTAGTCTCCAAATTGTTCTCAATTGCCCCGGGTATATTGCTTTAATAGGTATTGCATATATCAGATGAAGTTGACCGATTCAAGTGAATTTAACTCCTTTCTGACACCCAAGTTAAAAGAAACGAAAATGACTGACTTCGATCATAAAACTGCGACCAGACGCGATGCTAGATTTCAAGATGGGTCAATGATACTTACCAAAATGGTCCTTCGTGCTTATCAGAACTGATCAATTATCGTGACATTCTACAAGCGAACGCATAGACTAACTGCCTCGTTACTAGATTGGAATAAGTGCAAATGTAAACCGCAGATAATATCATGGGTATTTGTCAGTCAATAGAAACGATGCAGTGTTTGTAATATAAGCAGGTAATGTTGTGACGGTAGGGTTCGGTTATCTTATGTGTATGTGTACCAACAGTATTGTAATTGGAATGTTGCTTTTGTGGTCTTCACTATAGAAATATTATAGCTTGGCTTATCTTGCACGAGTTGGTTACAAAGGTAATGTAACCCTGACCACACACTTAACCCTTTGACTGCCGAATTTCACCCCTAAAAAGCCGTCTTTAACCGTAAACCAGTTATTTGGCAGCCATGGCGCGGAATGAGCTTATGCTTTGCTGAAGAAGCTATTCTGTACCAAATAGAAAGATTTCCCGAAGCATGATAAGGTGAAAAAATTTGCAATTTTTCAATTTGTTGCATGCACGTAAGCCAAAATTTGGCCTTTTTTTATTTGGCTTCCCGTTCGAAATCTTTTTTTCTTGCCTCTTTCCTTTCCTTTTTCCCGGCCCTTTTACCTTCGGTACCTTTTCTGTTGCATATTCTCTCTGGTTGCCACAGATACCCTGCGAGCAGAGTCTCCTTCCATCTTCCTGATTTGTCTAGGAATTAAGATCGAAGAAGACTTTGCTCGCAGGGTAGCTGCCATAAAAAAGTTGGGTGTTAATTATGCGCAAAGCCTAGAAATGGGACCTTGATCAATTATTGGTATAGTGGGCCATTTTACCACCATTTTTGCACGAAAACTTACAACGTTCACATCACAATCTTGTGGGACATGCCAATTCTTGGTTTTCATGTGATGTAATCATATTCCAAAATTAAATATTACCCGTCCTTCTGAGGTTTTAGTTTCATCAGATGAAAGACCGTATAGGAACTTGACATTTCACAATGTCTTAACTCGACAAGGTTCTTCTTGTTGCAATGGAGCACGTTTGAATTTAGGCTGTCGCGGTGG
>JAHPZR010021231.1:0-5000 GCA_019787425.1 Platygyra sinensis | reverse complement strand
CTCCGTTTTATTTCATTTTGGTCATATCTGCCGTCGGGATCTGTGTGCCGTCTGTATTTTGTATTCTAACATTTCTACTTATCCAGCTGTACTAAAGATCCGGCACTCTCATCGGTTTGTTGCTGTGGTAAAACAGTTAATCCACAGGATTGGCTTTCCTAGCCCCAGACTCCTCATGGCGGGAGTTATAAACTCAAGTGCAATTCTGCATGCGTGGCTGCCGTGAACCGCACGCCCTGTGCACGTGGCTACAGGACTCTGTTCCATGTTCCTGGAAAAGTTCCAAATCACTGGCAAACACACACAGGGCACTGTGAGGAGTCTAGAACATAACTCACTGAGCGAGATTTCAAATCAGTTGAATCGCGTGAAGTCTTTGAGAATTCTTTGCTATTCCAGTGACGTTCAGTTAAGACATAAAACAAACATTTACAGTTCCTTATTAATCAGATTTGTTGTGTGTGTCGTTAAGTTTATTTTATTTATTCAGGAGCCTATTTTGGCATTTTTCTCCAACCTCCTTTTTAAAATTTCCAAAATCGTTTGAACTATAAATTATAAAGTCATATTTCCGGTTAAAACTTCCCTGCGCGCCCAGAGAACCGTACAGTATCCATTTCCGGTCACGGTGACGAACTTTATGGTTGACGGTGGTGGTATGTGACTGGTCCGCACGTTAAAGGCCATTTGACAAAATATGCTGACTTCCCCGTTGTTAAAACAAATGTTAACCTCAACTGCCGTTCTTGTCTCCTTGTTTGTAGTCATTCGGTGACTAGCCGTCGATAATGTGGTTTCCGCCCGAAGATGGCGCAGAATTATATGATTTTGAACTCGAGCCTGGAGGTCGCTCAGATGAATGGGGATACTGGGACCAAAGGGATGAACTAAGACGATTGATTCTCTATTTGGTACGCGAAAATAATTCTTTGCTCGTTAAACTACGCGGTTTGAGCACTTTGCGCGAGGTTTTGCAAAGCCGTAACGCAAAGCGGGAACACGAACAGACAAATTTCTACGACGTCTACGAATGCATTGGTAGCGGTAAGCTGGGCGCGGAAAATTCTCAAGATATGACTGTCAGCGCTGGCGCTTGTGCTCAAATGCAGACACGACAAACCCTAAGGGCTGAAAAATTGCAAAAGGATGAAGTGCCGGTGTCTTTTAAGGATGATAAGAAACAAGACGTTTGCACATCCACAGACAGCTTCAAGGTGAGTTGTTTTGTTCTGGATGACAAGTGTAACTCGATCCGTCACGAGAGCATGCTTGCAATGTTATTGTGATTTCCAAGTCCTCAGTTATATTTGATACTTCTCGGAGTGGCTCACGAACAGAGGAGTTCTTTAGTTGACTTTGTTTGGTCGCACAACTGAACACTCGCCGCGACATCTACAGCTCACGAATCGATTCACCACGTGCTTGTTGCCATTGCTTGGACACAAATCTAGTAAGTTTGTTCTTTGTTTTGCAAATTATGCTTTCTGTCGCTGCTCGGCTTTCCCCGCCTACTTACGCTGTCTTGCGCGCGATGCAGTCAGCTCGCTTCGATCGACTTCCACAAGGATTGTTTCCAAAACAGAGCTGCGCTTTCACAAGAGAAGCTTGAAAACAGGCTATAGTGCGACGTCATGAAACTGTCTTTGAGCGGAATGACTCCATTTGTGATCGGTGAGTTAGTTAATTTTCTGTTTCCGTGTGTTGACCGAGATGTCACCTCGAGGTGGAGGGCTTTTGTTGGGTCTTTCGTGAAGGCACATGCGATGGCTATATTAAGTTACACTCGATTTCGGCTCGTTCGGTCTCTCGTGTTCATTCATCCTCCAGTAAATAATAGCAATTTCCATTCACCGACAGTCTCTTTAAAATTACAGTGTAAGCATTCAGAGCAAATTAAGCGTAATATTCAATTGTTCCATGGTTCAAAGCCTGGCGGTTTGATCGAGCGAATCAATTGTTCGCTAACAAAGCGGAACACACTCGTGTTCTTAATCGACTATATTTCCGCTTTTGGTTTTAAACTGTTCCTCCGAAATCAAAGTTTAAGGTTCCATGGACAGATTCAAGCCTATCCGAGCTGAACGCAATGCGACTTCCCTTTGTTTTCTTTTAGACCCGATCGCGTGCCAAAAAGCACTCCGCATGCAGCATGCTGTGGATGTTCATTTCGCGAATGAATAAATACACTTTCTTGACGGCTACATTGTATGTTTTTCCTCGTATGTGACATTTTCGAATGAACGTGCTTGCAGATTTGTGTTCTTATTGCGTGTTTGACGAAGGTTTAGGTCTGTCCTTGCTTGCATGACGTGAGTATAATGTAATTCGATGCGAAGATCGCAACCCAGTGATTATGTCTGCTCTGCACGCCTGGTCGCAGATGTTAATGCTATAATTCGATTTTTCGAAGCTGTGGCAGTGTAATTTAGCCCAACAATAGACTCAAGTGTGAAATTTCTACCGTGTTTATGACGCATTCATGTGTGTTATTGGCGTTACAAGTTGACATGCTGAAATAGATTTCTATTCGGATGATATTTGCTTTGCAAGAGATAATGTTCCTAGACAAGTGGCATTTGGGGTTTTGGAATTTTCTCCATTGTTCTCTAAATCGCTTCGGGAATATTAGACATCTTTTTTTCAAAAACCGAGACCTTTGTATGATATTGTGACGATTGTCAAGCGTGTCGCTGAGTCATGGAATTACATCAACTAGCTTTAGCAATAAGCATTTTTCTATAGCTTCCTCTTATGTCTGAGAGTCATTTAAGCGTTTCGTTGCGTTCACTGTTAATTTTATGCTCCGCAATTACACAAAGCATCTTTATGTGCTTGTTTAACCTAAGAAGATTTATGAATGACAGCTTAATTGGCACTTAGAACCACGTTTCTATCCCGGAAACTAATGCTAATTTGTTCCTGCTGCACTATGATCAAAACATTACTTTTACACGCTCCACTTAATATCAGTTTATAAGAATATCGTCCTACATAACGACAATATCACCTAGCTGATTAATTTATTTATTCTTTTCATCCCACCTGTCTGTCTTTTGAATAATATTTATGTAAAAGCCAGGAGAATTTCAATCTTAATCACACATACACCAGGGGGTGTGTTCAATATTTGTTCACTTTCTCTTTTGTGTCAGCTCTATTGTGTTGTTGAAGAAGGTGGCATGTTTTTCTTTGTGCTGATTGTCTGATTTTTTATTCATAATTTCAAAACTCAACAGCAGTTTGTTTGGACCTGTTGTCTCTGCAGTTATCGCTTTTAAATATTCTTACTTAGTGTATATTATTATTTCTCTAGTGGTTATGCATAATTGCTTGCAATGAACACTCAAAAGGACTATATAATTTGTTCATTTCAAAACATTTTGATTGGTGATATTGAACTGTGCCCTGGGTTATAAGTGCTGGGTGTAATTTCTTATTTTTTTTGCTTATAACTTTATATGTTTGTTGTGTATTGCAAAATCATGGATTGTTCATAATTCATCTCATGTTTAGGAAGGATATTTTAATTGCCTTGCATTCTTGACTGATAGTTCTGCTCAGTCTCTCAGGCTTAAGCACTCAATTTACATGGGAAAGTACAAAACATGGACCCTTGGCCATGGACCCCCTCTGTGGTCCATCAAAATATGGACTGGGTTCTTTCCCCTCCCCCCCCCCCCCCCCCATGTTTACTACCCCCAAAAAATACTGTAGTAAACAATAGTAAAATAAAAATAGAATAAAACAAGTCAATTGAAAAAAAGAAAAAAAAGAAGAATTCAAAGTAATATTTCAATTTAATATTAAAATATAATTATGATCACATGGAAAAAAGGTTTGTTGAGACGTTTACAGGCTTTTAGCCAAATGTTTTGTTGTGAGCATTTTCAAAATCAAATAAAAAATTGCAGTATTAAAAATAATTTGACTTTGGATCTACCAAGGTGATGTCCAGTGTCAGTTGTAAAATTTGAAGTTCCTTTAAGCCCTAGTTATGTTAGCTTTCTTGTTGGGTAGAATTTGTTGCAGTTCATGAATAAACTGTTCCATGAATGAATTTTTAGGGTTAGTAAAAATAAAGGGTCCATGGACCCAGGCCATGAAAGGGGGGTCCATGGACCCAGTCGGTTTCATATTATGAGTGTCCCAGTCCATGGAGGAGGTCCATTGCTATCAAGTCCATGTTACAAAAAGTGTGGATAGTGCTTTTTTGTCCCACTAATTTTTTGTCAAGCGTTACTAAACTGCAAAAACACTGTCTATTCTTCCTCAAAGCAAGCCAATTTTTTGGATTCAAAACTGGTAGATCTGTTGAAATTAAAAAAAAAGTAAATAAAGAAAGGGAAAGCTCTTTCTCCCCCAGTAGAAGGTGTTTAATTCCAAATGTGATGGACATTTTGTCGTTAGCAAATAGTTTTGTTAATTTCAAGTGTGGACACTTTCTAAAATGAATTTTGGTGGAGACACAATTTGCTGTGATTTTTCTTAGAGCTGAACAAAGTTTGTTAGTCTAGTGCAAAAGGGGCCTATAATTATGTCAAGCTTATGGTAAGGTTTTTGAAACAAATACAGCTAAGCAGGTCGAGTGGCAGGAAATCGCTGTGTAATTGAATGAATGGTACGTGGAGTGTGCAGCTAATAGAAATAAGCAAATACACCACTGATTGTCAGATTTTGTCTGAAAATATGTTCTCTTTTCAACTGTCTAAGCTATTAAATTTGTCTTTAGCACTGCTTCTTCATCTCAGGCAAATCAACACTTTTTAATTAGATTGAATATCTATTTGATAGCCATTCAAAGATGTCATAAAGATTATGTGTATCATTTTATGATTGTAAAGACAAATACTGAGACAAAACAGTGGGGTGAACTTCTAACTGGTCCAACTCGATTTAATGACGTTTCGGCTGTTCAGCCTTCCTTAGATAAATGTTAAAAATTAAAAACTAAACACTATTTACAATGACTGTGCGTATCAGAAGAACTGACTAATATACAA
>JAHPZR010021228.1:0-20976 GCA_019787425.1 Platygyra sinensis | reverse complement strand
AATTTCCTGTAAATTTATTTTACAATACCCCAACATGTAAATTGAAATTTACAAACAATGTAAATCAAGATTTACATACTGTAAATTAAAATTGACATGTCCATGGAAATTTTCAACTTTTCCAGTGTGTATTTGATATTGTCGCTTCTGCAGCATTAAATCTTATTGCTAAGTCAAGATTGGTCAGGCCTAAACGAAGTTTCATCATAACTAGCAAAAACTCGTCTTCCACAGATAGAACGTGATCTCTTGAAGAACGAGCATCAGTTTCTAGTGTCGAGCTCCCATCATCATCTTCATCATCACCATCACTTTGTGCTTCTTGATCAGAGTCGAATAACAACGAAGTATCAATTTTGTGCTCTTTGCTTGCCTTCGTGTTCCAATAAGTGATGTTTTTTCGGCGTCCTCCTGGGATAACAAACTCAAGTACCCTTCGGAACTTTTCGTAGCTGGAAAACCCAGTTAAATGGCTGAAATCTTTCTTTTCTTTGTCTCTAGTGCGCGCTAGATCTTTCAAAACACTCACTGAGAATCTATGCTCGCAAGGTATCTCAATGTTACATTGAATGGAACGTGAGACAAAGTTCTCCCTACCAGTTTCAACGTATTCTCCTTCACCCTCGGATGCAGTTTCCGTTAATTCCGATTCTAGCAAAACATTCATTTCATCAATCTTTCTTCTCTTTTCTGGCAGTGATCTCTTTGGAGTCTGTTTGGTCCAGCTAAAAATTGATGGACAAGCTCCAGCTCGTAGATACCTTTTATTAGCGTTTGGGCTTACGAAATCTTCTTCTCGGAAGTGATCTGAACAAAGTTTTGAGTATTTCGTGAGGGTAAAATCTTTCTTCGGGTCCCTTTTGATCCTCGAGATCCATACCTTTAAAGGAAATGGATTAAATTACAGATCCGTAAAACAAACCTTTCACACGATCGAGCGATCAGATAACACTTGTTTACCTTGATGAGTTTCTTGTCCTCTGGGAAGCCATGCCAAGAAAGCCCTTCCATTGTTGAGTTGTTGTAGCAATCATAAGCACAACAGTAGTGTACCATTTCGAAAGAAAACCAGCGAAATTATGTCGATAGAAGAAAAAGAATTCTCACTCCACGCACTTCTTTTACAAATACAAATGTTTGTTTACCCAATGTAAGTCACGTGTTGACCCTATGACGTAACTGTCTAAAGAGGTCTATTAAGTACGTAAAGTTCCAATTGAGCTATTTTTCCAATGACAACAGTTCATTAGATGGGAAAATGGCGAACGTCTGCGTTTCCATGCTGATTTCAAGCCCCACCCTTTCGGGCATTGCATAATTTTTTTTCGGGCAAGAAAGTCACCACCCCCCCCAACCCCCCCCCCCCCCCCCGCCTATGGTGGTGTTTTTTTTTTTATTAGAAGCAGTCTGCACCACTTATTTACAGTTATAGGTAAAACTATTTCAGTAAGCTACACACTATCTTATCTTTATTCAGGCTTCTCATATAAGCTTATCTGTTTCCTCCTTGGTCCCGCCCAGAATCAAACTCCAAGTTGTGAATGCAACTTGCCAGCACCGGCATTACTACAAAAACTAAGATTGCAATAAGACGTCTTTAGTATACGTAATAACCACTGGACCTCTCTAAATCTTTTCCGGTTGGCCGAAATTAGAGCCCGTGACGTCATAACTGCATATTATCCTTCAGTAAAAAGCAAAATAAGTCATTTTTAAAATCTTTGATCTTTTTTGTTATCAATCAGACTTAATATTCTCATCTACATGTACCTTCCTCGAGTCATAGATTACATTACTCTTTCTTATCTTTCACAAAGCAGAAGAAATAGGAACAATTAGAAAACAATTCTGTGAAGTAGATTCTGCCTAAATTTTTTTTAAAAAAATGGAAATTTCAAGATTGGAAAATTTCACTTTACAGTCTTTTTTTTTTTTACAATTTCGCAAATGCATTCCTCTTTGGTGTTAAATAATATTTTGGGTCACCCGATCAGTTTTTGAAATATTAGCTCTGTGGATAAGGGTTGTTTAGTGCGCGTCGTGCGCGCAAATTAAATTATCGTTTTGCAAGATCACACTTTGTGAATGCGTGAAGGCGGTTTGCTGATCGGTTAAGCCCACAATTCCACGCGAATATACGCCAATAGTATTTTCTTTATTTCTGAAGTCGTTACCACCATATACACCGAATGCAAATATGGCGGACCACTCGGTCGTTGCCCGAGACGAGCTGCATGAAGCTACATGAAAGCGAGTTTAGTCAGTCTTTGATGTTTTGCTTTGAAGTTGCTTCACCAGAAAACTCTTGCTTTGCCGTCGATCTGTTCTGTTTTATTTCGCTGTGCCTACGAGTTGCTGTCTTTCGGAATGCGACGAGAAGGCCTAGGGATAGAAATCTTTCACCGTTCACATCTAAGGGAAAATAGTGGATCAATGGAATTCGTTAAGACTAAGAAAAGGAGTTCACGATTGCCGCGGGACCTAAAGGTTGTTTACTACGTTAAAGAAAGCTCTTCTTGAATGATATCTTCTGTCTCAAAAGAAGAAGTTCTTTGCGTTCGCGTCAACTCGCACGGAATCACACGAAGTAAATAATACGGTGCAATAACCAAGCGAATGAACTTCAACTGCCCCGTCGTTGAAACCAGTGAAAGCATTGAGCCAAATGACAACAACTTGGAGCTAAATGCGATCGCTTACACATTTTCTAAGATCGTTTAAAACCTGAACTTTAACAATTCCTTCGGCGATCGTGAACTTCTTGCCTCCGTCTCTTTGGTTTCCCCTCCGAAGCGAACGAGGAAACTAAAAGAAAGAACGCTTTCTCTGCTTTGGAAGATTCTACTCTGTTGCAGTGGCATTCAGGAACACAAAAACGCGTAGGGAGGACGAAGCAAAGGGACCAAATCGACAACGAAGAAAGACCTTTCTGAAAAAGCATTGTCAAAACAAAACATCAAAGCCTGACTAGCCTCGCTTTCATTCGACTCGTCCCGGGCGCCGACCGAGTGGTCCATCATATTTGCATTCGCTGCATAGTAAAAGACGAGTACCATAAATACCCGAGAGTGAGACTTGCCTAGTAAAAAGGACAAAGAAAACTGGAAGAGTAGGGATTTCTTTTCTCGGCTGTTTTTAGTACAGAGTACACTATTGGGATGGTTTTATGGACTCCCTTCCGCCAAGGCACTAAGGCGATATGTCACTATGGGCCTATGGCGTTAATGCAAACTTTATGTGTTTGTTTATTGTATTAATTTCGATTAATTAATTTTTCTAGTGGCCAGGAAGTGATTGGGGTAAGGTAGGAGAGGTGGATTTGTAGCCAATTATCTTCGTCAGTTAACTGTCGACATCGCGAAGCTATGCATAAATTTGTTACAAAAGAAACATGGGAAATGCTATGGTACCGCAGCGAAATCTAAGATTTGTCTGGCATGCGGTCACCAGCAGCCCCTTGAAAACGGTACCAACCAGTTACTAGTTCCTTATCGCTTCTCCAATGCGACTGCAATGCGTTTCCTTGAGCGCGGTCTGCTTCATCAAGAACTGAGTAATTTGTGCAACCGTCCACTTGTAGTGGAAGCAAAATGTTAGTTATACTCCAAAATATTTGAAACACTGCTATTATCGTTAATAATTAAGTTTCTTTTATCTTGACGACTGTCAATCCTTTTTTAAAAGCAACTATAGCCATTTTTTAAATCTTTCGTCGCTTTTGTGACAACATAAAAGTGCAAACTTCATGTGTTTGTTTATTGAATTAATTTCGAGTAATTAATTTCTCTAGAGGCCAGGAAGGGATTGGGGTGAGGTAGGAGAGGTGGATGTGTACCCTATAGTCTACGTCAGTTAACTGTCGACATCGCAAAGCTATGCATAAATTTGCAACTAAAAGAAACATGGAAAATGCTCAAATATTGCCCCAGACTCCGTGGCACTTAATGAAAGCGCATGCGCAAATAAATTTAATCAGTCTTAGAAACTGACTCACAGATTTCTCTAGCTAGTCATAATGAATTCATTGCGAATACTCTTACCAGCGCAGGCGTTACCACAATAGCAAAGATTACTCCAAACTGGCCTCTGTAACTCATAGACGTAATAAGAACTGCAGTTCTTCACTTGAATTATGTTATGCCACAAACAACAGCCTGTGCTCCCACTAAAACAGACTGTGCGTGTTACAACATAATCGGCGATTGTGGGGTGTACACCATTAAGCCAACCTGGGCGTGTGGTACCGCAGCGAAATCTAAGAACACATTTGTCTGGCATGCGGTCCCCAGCAGCTCCTTGAAAACGGTACCAACCAGTTACTAGAGGGGGTAAGTTTCTAAAGAAACTATGGTGCTGCGTCGGTGGGAGTATAACAGGATAATTTGGTTTTATCAACTAAGTTGATAATGTGAATTAGCCACCGTAAAGAGATTCGAAAGGTGACGTTTCGAGCGCTAGCCCTTCGTCGGAGCGAAAGGCTAGCGCTCGAAACGTCACCTTTCGAATCTCTTTACGGTGGCTAATTCACATTATCAACTCAGTTGATAAAACCAAATTATCCAACCAGTTACTAGTTCGTTATCGCTTCCGGGCCAATGCGACTGCAATACGTTTCCTTGAGCGCGGTCTGCTTCATCAAGAACTGAGTAATTTGTGCAGCCATCCACTTGTAGTGGAAACAAAACGTTAGTTATACTCCACAATATTTGAAACACTGTGCTATTATCGTTAATTTAGTTTCTTTTATCTTGACGACTGTCAATCCTTGTTTAAAATCAACTTTAGTCATTTTTTAAAATCTTTCGTCGCTTTTGTGACAACGTAAAAACTTAATATTCTCATCTACATGTGCCTTCCTCAAGTCATAGATCAAATTACTTTTTCTTATCGAGCAAGCACGCAGTTGTGTTGGATGTTGGTCTTTCACAAAGCAGAAGAAATAGGCACAATTAGGAAACAATTCTGTGAAGTAGATTTTGCCTAAACTGAAAAAAAAAAAAAGAAATGGAAATTTCAAGATAAGAAAATTTCACTTCAGAGTCTTTTTTTTTTACAATTTTGCACATGCATTCCGCCTTCGCTGTTAAATAAGTTTTTGCATTAAATAAGTAGGGTCACCGGATCAGTTTTTGAGATATTAGCTCCGTGGATAAGGAATTTTTTAGCGCCGGCTTCCTTTGCGCAAATTAAAATCTCGACCTTGCCAGGTCGCACTTTACGCTCGCGTGAAGGCGGTTTGCAATTCCACGCGAGTAAACTGGAATACCCACGAATGCTATTCTCTGTATTCTATAGTCATTACCAGCATTTAGTAGAAGACGAGTACCATAAATACCCAAGACTTGCCTAGCAAAAAGAACTAAGAAGACATGGAGAGAAGTTTTTCTTTCCTTGCTGTTTTAAGTGACGAACAGAGCTCACTATTGGGATGGTTCTAGGGGCTGCCTTCCGCTAAGACACTTATGCTATATGTCACTATGGGCCTATGGCGTTAAAGTGCAAGCTTTATGTGTTTGTTTATTGAATTAATTTCGATTAATTAATTTGTCTAAAGGCCAGGAAGTGATTGGGGTGAGGTAGGAGAAGTGGATGTGTAACCTATAATCTACGTTAGTTAAGTGGCAGTCTCTCTAAAAGCGGTCCACTCGACTTCGGGACCAAAAATAATTTTCCCTCACTTTTTGTCAGTGAAAAGGATTTGGTTCATATATATAAAAAAGCAATTTATTATTTTCCAGTTTCTTATTTTTGCTTTGCTACGAGCCAAAATTGAATTTTGGCCGAACTGAGGTTGCCGACCGTGATCAGAAAGGTAAAATTCACCGATTTTGTGACGCGTGCTACGTCTCCTAAAATGCAGCTCGCAGAATTTCGCTTTCGTAGAAGTTCTAAGGTACATTCATTACTTTGACTGACGAAATATGGAAACTTTTCGGAAAATTCTAAGCTTACCAGAGAGGCTGGAGGACACCCTATTCCGAGGCCTTTGTTCACCTACTAAAATTTAGCCAAGTTTGAGGAAGAAAATCTCAAAAGTTGGGTCTAAATGAAGCCTAAAAAGCACATCACAGTAAATTTCTTACCTTAATTAACCGTTCCATAGGTTCAAACCGCTGGGTATCTCCTTGGATTGCACGCGACAACAGATTAAAATCTGCCACAATCAGTGTATTTACACAACTATCGCTCGTGTCAAAGTTCATTTGCATAACCCTTGCTCTCGGCGAAAATACGTCTTCTACCGTTCAGGTTCGTTTGTTGACCTTCTAAGTAGTGGCAAAAAGCTTCCTTTAGTACTTGGATAAGCTGGAGATCCATTTTTGAGGTGCAGGTTGCGTTAAAGTTGATCAATTCAAAAGTAAATAGTGGCTGTCACTAATTAACCGTAGCCATCGTCCTGATAAGCTCCTTTAGTACATTCTCCCGCAGATCGACGGAACGCTAGGAGAAGATGAAAGTAGAAATTTTCATTTACCGTTTTTATGACAACTGAATCCTGTACTATTACTACCAGCCTAATGATTACTAGGAACTTGAGGACTATGTGCCACAATGTTAAAAACAACAACAACGAACACTTGCCGCTTGATCTCTGAGAGCTGAGTTCGTCAAGTGCACCTGAATGAACACGATAGGCTTGCATGGAACCATGTTTTGCGATGAATGGTCTTTACTTCTGTTCCATGCTTGATGGATGCTTGTATTTTAGTATCAGCGCTTATGTAGCACTTAAAATGAACGTCGGGATCCGTTGATGCCACGAATGTTACACTAGCCTTTGTCACAATGTCACACAAGTTGTAACGTGACTAATTACCAGCTATGGAGGTATCCCCTGCCCTGCGCGCGCCGATCAATAGATTTTTTTACGATAACCGCAGAAATCCTCGCGCGCTCATTGGCTAATTTGTATTGTCAATAAGCGGACAGACACATGAAGTTATAAGAGCGGACAATTTGACAGTTTGTTATCGTAAAAAAGAAATTGATGTCAGTTTTTAATGCGTATGTCCTGTTATTGACAATGAATTTCGCCATAACATTGTCAAAGTAGTCTGCGGATCCACTCGGCTATCGCCTCGTGGATCCACAGCTACTTTGACAATGTTATGACGAAATTCATGAACAATAACAGGACAGACGCATGAAAAACTGACGTCAATTTGTTAAATTTGTCAAGAAAACTCGTTTCATTTCAATACTGAAATTGAAAAACCCATCCATTGATTTAATTTTTGGACTAGTGTAATCCTGTCAGTATGACCGAACGACAATCATTACACCTTTTGAATTTTTTTTACCTACTTGTCCTCAAAAAAATATAAGGAGTTGCAGGAAGTTGATATGCAACTGAAATTATTTTTTTTTCTTTCCCGTTATGAGCCGTTCGGCCCATGAATAAAATGGAGAAAATCAAAAGATAGGGCCAGGAAACTCAGCAGATGCTGAGAGAGCGATTTCTGGCTTTGTTGCTTATAGGACTAGTACCCTATCCTTTTTTCCTGAAGGATCCAGCATTGTTGGCCATAAAACTAGTTTGCCTCTGATTTCTCAGGCTGGCGAAACAAATAGTTAAGTGATGGGACATGGCGTCTTACCTTACTCGAAGGAGGGTGCCCGGGTAGTCCATTATATGGGCTATATAGGTACGTGCAGCCCCAGAGGGTAAGCTTTTCAGCCGTTTGGTCATAAATAGAGTATAATTATCAACTTTTTTCAGCAGTAGGGCCCCTTGTTTCTGAGCGATCAGCTAAAAACCATGGGATTCAATGTCACGACGCTCAAGGAAACGTGACATCATTTTGAAATTTCCAACAAATTTGGACAGGTGAAATAATGCTCATGCTATACTGAAATTGAATTAGTGGCTCGTTATCATCAGTGCAGCTTCGACAATCAGCGGTGTAACTGTTACCCAGGCCTTAAATTTCTGTTGAAAAAAATACGGGATGTGGTGCATGTGCGCTGAACTACAGGCAAAAGGATTCAATTGCTTTTTTTGATTGATTACTGTTAGGGCAAACAGTCCTGTCTAGTGTTTCTTGTGCGTATAAGTCTGTATTAACACTACTTTTAATTCAACTATGATAATGCTCACGAAATATCAAAAATGTGTTTTTCTTTGGGCTATTATGATTTTTACAGACATCGTTAGGATAAGAATGACTCTGAGGTTAAGAATTTCTATGCCAGATGGTCCGGATGCGATATATATTTTAACGATAACTGCAGAAATCCTATCGCACTCATTGGCTAATTTTCGTTGTCAATAAGCGAAGAGACACATCAAATTTTAATTTGTGCGACACGTCAAGGAGCGAGAGCAATTTGACGTCAGTTTTTAATGCGTCTGTCCTGTTATTGGCAATGAATTTCCTCATAATATTGTCAAAGTAGTTCAGTGATCAATAATAGGAAAAACGCATGAAAAGCTGACGTTAATTTGTTAAATAACACCTTTATATAATGCCAACTGTAGTTTACGATAATTTTGTTCAAAGCCTACACCCTCCCGTGCATGAGTACCGTACTGGTAAGAATGCATGACCCATCACTTAGCCATTTGTTTAGCAAGCCGGAACAATCAAAGACAAACTAGTTTTATGGCCACCAACATAGTCCACTCCCTGAACTCTCCTTTCTTCCCGTCCCTTATAGGGGCCAAATCCGGGTGGGCGAAACGAGAGTCCAGGATAACTTGCATGCGCATGCTCAGAACGCAGCCATCTTTTCTTCCCAAATCGGGGTAAAAACCATATTTGGATGTACAGATTTGGCTTGTGGAGCGAATTTCTGATTAGTAACATGCAAGCAATAATTTCTGCATTCAGATTGGTTAAAAACATGCCAATTAATTAATCCCAAATCAGTGGGATTTCACCATTGCCACGCTAAACCACATTCGATTTGTTTTTACCACAACATTAAAGATAATGAGAAGAGAAATCTTTGTTAAGATTTGTTGACAATTGAAATTGAAAGTGCACGGGCTGCATTATGCAAATGAGCTACTTGTACGCGTCAGACTTTCCATTAAAAAACTCTTGCAAACTCGCTCAACATGCATGTAGAAACAATACGAAAACAAAAATGTTTGGGAAAAGAGTAATGACGCGTACTCCTTGTCGATAAGAGTACAGACACACAAAAAAACATATTTCGATTTTTATGTTTTTTACCACAATATCAGCATCAAAGAAAAACTTTTTTCAGAGCGGGAGCTGAAAAAGGTATTGCGCCACACATTGACTCGAGCAGCGTGATTGGGACCTAGTCTGATTTTTAATTGGTTCGTTTTGAACATGGGCATGCAAGTTATCCTGGTCGTTTCGTTCGCCCGGGTTCAGCCCCCATAAGGGGCGGGAAGAAAGGAGACTTCAGGGACTGGACTATGGCCAACAATGCTGGATCCTTCAGGAAAAAAGGATAGGGTACTAGTCCTATAAGCAGCAAAGCCAGAAATCGCTCTCTCAGCATCTGCTGAGTTTCTTGCCCTATCTTTTGATTTTCTCCATTTTATTGATGGGTCGAACGGCTGATAACGGGAAAGAAAAAAAATGAATTTCAGTTGCATATCAACTTCCAGCAACTCCTTATATTTTTTTGAAGACAAACAGGTAAAAAAGAAATGAAAAGGTGTAATGATTGTCGTTCAGTCATACTAACAGGATTACACTAGTCCAAAAATTAAATCAATGGCCCGATTTATACTAGAGACGGATGATCCGTCCAGACGGATCATCCGTGGAGAAGGATCATCCGTCTAGTATAAATACGGGAAGGACTATGAGACGAATTATCGGTGTGCCGTGTGAATCATCCCGCTTTTATACCGTTTTTATAGTTTATTGAAAAGGGCAGCTGGCTTCTTGTAACGAGGTGTAGTCTTCGTGGATAGTTCGTCTTGTTCCCGCATTTATACACAGCGACGGATCATCCGTCTTGACGAGTTATCCACGATGATTCGTCTGACAAGACGGATTATCGCGATAGCTCGTCTGGATGGATGATCCCTCTCTTTGCCCGTATTTTTACACAGACGGATTATCAGACGAGCTATCGTTCTTTGCCCAAGCTCGTCCTAGACGGATGATCCGTCTCTAGTATAAATCGGGCCAATGGATGGGTTTTTCAATTTCAGTATTGAAATGAAACGAGTTTTCTTGACAAATTTAACAAATTGACGTCAGTTTTTCATGCGTCTGTCCTGTTATTGATCATGAATTTCGTCATAACATTGTCAAAGTAGCTGTGGATCCACGAGGCGATAGCCGAGTGGATCCGCAGACTACTTTGACAATGTTATGACGAAATTCATTGTCAATAACAGGACATACGCATTAAAAACTGACATCAATTTCTTTTTTACGATAACAAACTGTCAAATTGTCCGCTCTTATAACTTCATGTGTCTGTCCGTTTATTGACAATACAAATTAGCCAATGAGCGCGCGAGGATTTCTGCGGTTATCGTAAAAAAATCTATTGATCGGCGCGCGCAGGGCAGGGAAACCTCCATAGCTGGTAATTAGTCACGTTACAACTTGTGTGACATTGTTGCAAAGGCTAGTGTAACATTCGTGGCATCAACGGATCCCGACGTTCATTTTAAGTGCTACATAAGCGCTGATACTAAAATACAAGCATCCATCATGCATGGAACAGAAGTAAAGACCATTCATCGCAAAACATGGTTCCATGCAAGCCTATCGTGTTCATTCAGGTGCACTTGACGAACTCAGCTCTCAGAGATCAAGCGGCAAGTGTTCGTTGTTGTTGTTTTTAACATTATGGCACATAGTCCTCAAGTTCCTAGTAATCATTAGGCTGGTAGTAGTAGTACAGGATTCAGTTGTGATGAAAACGGTAAATGAAAATTTCTACTTTCATCTTCTCCTAGCGTTCCGTCGATCTGCGGGAGAATGTACTAAAGGAGCTTATCAGGACGATGGCTACGGTTAATTAGTGACAGCCATTATTTACTTTTGAATTGATCAACTTTAACGCAACCTGCGCCTCAAAAATGGATCTCCAGCTTATCCAAGTACTAAAGGAAGCTTTTTTCCACTACTTAGAAGGTCAACAAACGAACCTGAACGGTAGAAGACGTATTTTCGCCGAGAGCAAGGGTTATGCAAATGAACTTTGACACGAGCGATAGTTGTGTAAATACACTGATTGTGGCAGATTTTAATCTGTTGTCGCGTGCAATCCAAGGAGATACCCAGCGGTTTGAACCTATGGAACGGTTAATTAAGGTAAGAAATTTACTGTGATGTGCTTTTTAGGCTTCATTTAGACCCAACTTTTGAGATTTTCTTCCTCAAACTTGGCTAAATTTTAGTAGGTGAACAAAGGCCTCGGAATAGGGTGTCTTCCAGCCTCTCTGGTAAGCTTAGAATTTTCCGAAAAGTTTCCATATTTCGTCAGTCAAAGTAATGAATGTACCTTAGAACTTCTACGAAAACGAAATTCTGCGAGCTGCATTTTAGGAGACGTAGCACGCGTCACAAAATCGGTGAATTTTACCTTTCTGATCACGGTCGGCAACCTCAGTTCGGCCAAAATTCAATTTTGGCTCGTAGCAAAGCAAAAATAAGAAACTGGAAAATAATAAATTGCTTTTTTATATATCTGAACCAAATCCTTTTCACTGACAAAAAATGAGGGAAAATTATTTTTGGTCCCGAAGTCGAGTGGACCGCTTTTAGAGAGACTGCCACTTAACTGTCGACATCGCAAAGCTATGCATAAATTTGTTACAAAGAGAAACATGGGAAATGCTCAAATATTGCCGCAGATTCCGTGGCACGTAATGAAAGCGCATGCGCAAATAAATTTAAGGTGATTCCTCAGTATTGCATTGCGCATCCCTACTGCGCACGATTTTCGCGTTTTTTGCGTTTTGCGTTTTAGCGCGCGAAAATTAGCGCGTGCACGTACACAACGAAAGAAATTTCCCTCGAGGTAAGCTCGATAGCGAAATAAATGTTCGTTTTCTTTTAAACTAGCATGGTGACCAATATTTTTTATTGCATAATAATAATCTGCATATTGTCCTCCTTAATTTAAAAGAAAACTAAAAAATTATATCGGAAGGAAAAAAGATATAGACGAAAGAGTGCACGAAGCCGTTACTCTGTGATGCAAATTATGAGCACAAAAATAACAACTCTACCAACGCTTTACGTCCACGTCGTTTCAAATAGTGTGATGTTTCCACAAATTTTATATGATATTGTTCTATAGGCTCGACACTTTCTACCTGTCAAGTTTTTTTCCCGCGATAGGAGTATGAGTTATAGGAAGTTGGCCTGGTTTACATCTGGAAATAGTGGACTGAAAACTTGCGGAAGCGTTCAATAGTCAACATTTTAACCCTAAGCTGTCAGCTATAAAACTGGCAGCCTTCTGAGATAACAGACAGAATAGACTCTATGCAAAAATGGCTGCCTTTAAATTATTCTTTTGTTCGTATTCAAAGTAGCCACACTAACCTCGTTCGGGATAACAAATTCTTTACAATTTTTGTATCCAAAACGAGGTTAGTGAGGCTAATTTACCAACAAAAGAATAATATAAAGGCAGCCATTTTTGCATAGGGTCTATACGTACCAAAATAAAATCAAGAACAAACTGAAACCTTCATCAGCCATGAAGAATATTGGAAAGCTAAAATTTTGCAAGGAAATTTCTCTTCTACATCTATTAAATTTGAAGAACACAAGCTATCAGCTACATGTCTAACCTTACAGAGAGAAACAAAAAAAATCTCTTGTATAATTCCTAAAAAAACAGAATTGAAACTCGCTTCAAAAATCATGACAAAACACTGGACTCCTGTGCCTAAAACCATTCATATTACTAGTTCTTTACTATTACAGTAATTAGGCCAAAAATCTTAAACATCTGAAACTAAAGTTAGTGAAGATAAATAGACGACGGTAGTGAGGTGTAGCTTTGTAATGGCAAGGTAAACAAAAGCTAACTCTCCAAGGCCTTTCATCTACCTTTGTTATAGGTTGGAATATAATTCGTAGCTGTATAACTAAAGGTCGTTTTAACTAACAAAGCAAATTAAATCCGAAGAAATCGTTCTTTGTTCCATAGCTTTATTAGCCATGACAGAATTCTAGAGCAGCTGAGGAATTCTTCTTTACAGCTCCTTCAGCTCAAAAACACCGTTACATGGCTGCACTTCATTTACCCGCACTGCGCCAACATCACTTGTATTAACCTTTGAAGTTTTCCTGGTAAGATTTGCATCGCTCCCAGTTGGAAATATCACATTAAGCTTTCTTTTGAACCGCTCTCTAAACTGCAGATTTAACAAAATAGCAAAATTAATCGAAAAAAAAAAAAAAAAAAAAAAAGACGCACCTGTTATTCGTTGTCTAAATTGTATTGTGTGGTTAGCCGATCCACGGGAATTTCTTCGCCCGCGTTGGAATATGGCGGCTCCGCCGCCGCCGCTCGCCTGCTCACGCATCCCGCCAGCTACGCAGGCTAATCCACAAACTGGTTAGATTTCTTTCCAGTCTCCAGAGGTCAAAACCAGTCTCTTCCTCGTTAATCCAATGCGAGAGCGAATATCGTTATTCCCCTTCACAGTCATTCCTAGAGTCTCCACTTACTACTTACTGGTTTCTCCGAAATACGAAGACTTACAGGCGACTAAGAAATAACAAATGAAGGTAATTGCCAATTTTATACAAAATTAATGTGTCTTACTTTGGGTTTCGGAACGTAATGATTTGTCATACTGATTGCCTTCAGAGTGCTCTTACCTGGCTGTTTTTCACACAATGAAAGACAAAAATCAAGAATCCCTTTAAAAGAAAGAAAATAGAGATTATATATACGTTTATTATTCAACAAATTGTAACACTATCCAAATATGGTCATGATGCTCTCGATATCCGTCATCCGTAGGTGACGGATATCCGGCGATATACGTAGCTTCGTACGTGGGAAGAAAAAGTGAAGTGAAAAAATGTTGACAGAAAGGTTTAAAAATGTTACGAGCTTGAAAATCAATTTTGTTATCAATTTGTTGAATAATAAAACAATTATCCTGCTCAATCTTGCGGAATATCGTCTGATTTTAGCCGACTCGGCCTACGGCCTCGTCGGCTAAGTATCAGACGATATTCCGCGCGATTTCGCAGGATAATTGTTAAATATCAGTAATTCAGAAGAGCGTTTTTGATGCAAATATCAGACAAGCAATTTATGTGGACAAGACCTTGTCGTACCCGCAGTCTAGTGATTTGTTATTAAACATTAACTAAAACAACTAAGAAACTTAAGGCTTACTCTTATCAAATATAATTATTTATCATTTAAGCCTTAGGTAAAATTAACGATATACGTATACAGTTTATATAAAAAAAAATCTTATAAAAATCATGTAATTACAAGAATGTGGGAGGCACGATATGGCCTCGTGATTAGTGTGCTTGACTCCAGATTGGCCCGTGACTGGTGATACTGTGTTGTAGGTGTTCTTGAGCAAGATGCTTTACTCTCAAAGTGCCTTCTCCATCGACAACACTCCTAACTACTTTATGCTGGAGAGAAACCGGAGATAATCCAGGAGAGATGGGCCACTCAGACTTTGTCCATTAACTACAGCATAAAAATATGCCTCTAGGAGTTTAAGGATAATTTTTTGTTAGAAATAGGCTCAAATAATTCACCTGAGTAGAGTTGAGGACCGTAAAAATGTAGACGAAAGCTTTGTGCAATGGCATCAGAAGACCAAACAACCACGTGATCCCAAGTACAGGACTCATCACAAGGCATGCTCTAATGCCAAGTCTGCAAAAATGATAGTTGAAGCAATGAAATGATGATATGCAGATGCTTCACAGATTTTGGTTGTCCCTGTATTGAGTACTATAATAATATTCATATGAAAGAAAAAAATATATATATTCCCATAGTTTTAGTGTGTAATGTGAACCGTTGTTGTTTATTTAATAAGATGACCAAATTAAGTAAAAAAGCTCACTGCTAAATCGGTTCAGCTTAGTGAATACGAAAAAAAGGTACCACAGGCATCAACCATATATTAATCAAAGGTTGCATGTCGTGAGATTCTAAAAACCGTTTCCTTTTTGTCGGCAAATGTGCCTTCTTACCTTATCTGGTGATTATGCTTCTCTCCTGCTGTTGGCTGCATTGTGCTCATTTCCTTTATGACACGCACTAGTATCAACAAGTTAAGCTTGAAAATGAAAACGGGAATTGTTTGTTGAGACCTTAGTGAAGGGACCCTAGTCAGCCTCTTCCAATTTTGATGCCATCGATATTGAAATTGTAGACTTGCATGATGACGCGGAATCGTCTTGCTTTACTTTAGGTTGTGTTCCAGCATTTTTTCATTATCTTTTATATTTTCACAGTGATTTCTTCGTCTCGCCCCACCCCCGCCCCCCTCCCCGTCCCCGTGGGGGTACTCTCGCGAATTTTTGGACAGGAGTGTGCCGTGAAGGTCCTGGATACCCTTTTTAAGGCTCAAACATTCGTTTAGGCGGGCGTTTTCACACTCAGTATTAGATAATACAATTTAGCTAGCCTAACTCGATCTAAGGACCATTCCAGGAACACAGCAACAAATTAAAAGGGTCAAAAAGATACCCTATTTAAGGACTAAGAACCGCAAAAACCATGCCCTATTCCTCGGCAGATACCTATATAGCCCACGTATGAGAGTACCTCCCCCACCCTACCGAGGTTTCGGCATGCTCCGAATAAATGATATAATCAGAGCCAAACTCTTCGCGTGTAAACAAAAACAAAGGGGTGACTGACCAGGGCCCTTTAAGTCTTTGCTTGGGTTTTATAAGAAAAACATCCATAATACTGCATGTGTTGGGGAATATAATTTACTTCACACCGAGAAAATTCATTACATATGAAACTTTACTACCATAGGTCGCACTCGTTTCACTTCCTTTATTTGAGAAAAACTGCGGAAATCAACAAACAAAGATACAAACAACAGTGAAAGCTGCATGGTATCTCGTTTTACTTACGATTTCAATCACCACCACGATTGCGACAAATATCCAAATCAGATTGTTATTCGAAGACATCCAGCAGCTTCAAGAAAAAGTATAAAAAAGAAAAAATAGTAAAGAAAAAATTGTCAGTCACTAAGACGAGAATCTAAGTAGAATCGCACTTTCTGAAAAAAAAAGGAAGGGAACGTTTGAGAAATGCTTACTATTCATCATTTACGAAACTGTGAATCCCATCATTTCCTGCAGCAATACTCAGAGACACTGTGAGAGCGACGACGGGCAAACCTGCAGTACAATAACGTAAACAAGAGTCGGTAACAAGGGTTTACCAGAACAGACACTTCACTTAAAGTGTCTTTCAAGAACTTACCCCAGGACATCAAATGATAGAGGCGCATCTTGTTTTCAATGTTGTAAACCTTTACAACAAGCAAGTAAAGGTAGATTCCCTCGACGAGCATCCAACAGAAAGCTGCCATCAGAAAGTACTGCAGAAGAGCAGCTGCTGTAACGCAGGCACCCTGTGAAGTAACGTAGTGACAATATAACAATAGTTAACATAGTTAACAATAGTGTTTCTTTAGATCTAACTTCATGTCTGCCCGACTCTCAGACTGGTACCACCCACCTATCTCTCGACATTAATTAAGGCTAATTCTTACAGTGTTGCCTTTGGCTCCAATTCCGGCAAGAAATATTATCTGTCCAGCTCCGAGTGATCCGGCGAGGCTTATTCTTATCTGAGATAGAGGCTGATGCACATCGCTGATAGAAAAAAGAAAAAAAAAATCCAAATCTGAACAATTTAAAAAATACAACCATTGGACATGTAACGTGCATGCATCTTTTTGCTATTCCAAATCATTGTCATTAGTGTAAACTGACCATGTTTTATTTCTTAGACTTTTGCCTCATTTTAAGTCACCTAGTAGAAACTCCTGCGTCTGACAGGAAAAGATAGTACTAGATAAATAGATAAATCAAAAACAGAAAAACTGGGACTCTCTATTGAATCCGCGTGGTTCGGGTATGCTCCGACAATGCAAAGCAGCTACGAACGCCGTAAAAAGACACTCATGCATAGAAAATCAATCAAGCGCAAGGAATCCGTTTAATGAAGGTGCAGAGACTTGGCTTTGCCGTACTTGATTACGAAATTTGGACAGAGCCTGGGTGAATCCACGCAATTAGCGAGCAAAAGAGAGACTGCTCGATCGCAGTCTAGCCTGTCATTGCCATATAAGTGATTTATTCAATATTTCAATACTTACGTGACAAGTGCATATGATATTATCGTCAGAGTTACTCCTGTTATGGACAGAGCTAATCCCACGTAAGTAAGAATCCTCAATATCTTCTTATCCGCCTTCGTGAGCTGTCAGTTTATAAAAGAAAAGTATCCCAGATGATTTCCAGAGAAATCAAATAGATTAGAATTGGAGCTACAAGAGGGGCGGTATACAAGGATACCTGCGAACAGTTAACAGACCCAGATAAGTGTACGGTAAAATTTGCCAACAATTACTTCAGTATGACTGAATCCAGTTTGCTTCGTGCAAAGGTAATTTCTTGCAGACAGTGGAGATTACCTCAGCACCGAATCGAACCCAACGGCAAAGTACACCTCACCTTGCTGTTCCCATCGCTATAGGGGAATAAAACAGCGAAGTGAGTCATATGATTGCAACTGCATTCCGTTTCTTCTGCATTGCTCGTCGATTTCACAGCATGGCATCCTTCTCTGGACCATCCGTCAGGGCTGTAAGGAAACATACTTATACTTTTATATACTTTTTATACTTTTATACTTTATTTTTAACCATAATTTAAAGAATTAAATTTAAATATTTACAAACCCGCTTGTAGCATAGCTAATCTAGGCGGGTTGTATTAATTATAGTCATGTTAACTGAGCAAAAAGTGATTTAAAAACAGCTACTAAATAAATAAACATACACACATTAATAGTTAATCAAACACATAAGTAAAAAGGTATAAAGCAAATTAAGTAAACAGTAAACAGCGCGTTGCGTTTTCTTTCTAGAGCGCAGAGAAAGAAAAAAATAACTTATATCGTTCTCATTTTATCGCAATGAAAGCTGCGATCAGTTGAGATTGAACTGAAGTCTGTCACAGCGCTCGGTGTCCAGCACCATTCTGCCACAACAATCACAAATAGAACATTGAACTGATTCTTTACCTTTTGTCGCCGAGGCCACTCCAAAACACGCATAGTCTCTCGCCGCCAGCAACCTGCTGAAAAACATGATAATTTAATTCAGTTAACTTTTCCAACGAAATAATACAAAACAGAACTTAGAAGGAAAGTGGACTGGACTAGCTTTCGTTCATTCATTCGATCCACAGATCTGTTTCGTGGGAGTGTTTCCCACTCGTCAGGATCTAAGTGACAACGTTAATTAACAGAACTTATATATTTTTGGTTTGTAGTTACCTCGAGGTGCCTGAAGTTCAGAGAAATGTCATCTTTTAATTTGTTCGGCTTCGGATCCATCGTGACTGCCACTATAATGGTATTGAGTCTTCTACGTAGAATATGAATGCAACAATGTCAGTTATCTTATCGCGTTCTGGTTTTTATTGGACAGAAAACAGCCATTCGCCCCTTCCACAGGCATCCCATGTTTACTGCACAGTCCTGATACGATCTTATGACAAACAGCGTATAAGTAAAGAAGTATATATGTTGCTGTAACGAACATATTCGATTGCCAGAAATACGGAAAGGAAATACAACAAAGACGGACGCCCTCACCCCCCTCCCTCCCCCGTTTTCCCCTATTCATTAATAGATTCCTGTTGCGTTTTTTTGGCTTTATTAAATGATATCCACTGGACTCGAGTCTTAGCTTTACTGATTTTCTCCTAATTCTTGCGGCCTCCATGAAGAGTTTTGACTAGCCCTTGCCTAAAAAACGTAATTATAGAAAAGCAAGAATTCCCTAATGACTTGCTACCTGGAGATGTCATGTCCGTGGTTATTAGAGTAACTGGTTACAAGTAACTCGTGAAGATCCCTGTACACAATACCAACTAGTACTGTATCTGAATTAAAGTAAAAAAGAACATAACGTTACAAAAATGAGCGATTGATATTTAAAGCATTCTAAGTTACAGCATTTTTTTTTATTTTTGTAGCTTAATGAAGGCGAAAAACATCTAAGCTAAAAGAGGGGGAAATATAGAATAAGTGGAAACACATCAAACGTACAAAATTTGATAGGAAAAGAAATAAAATATCAGGGTGGGATTTTTATGAACAGTTCTCCCAACAAACCATTTTTGTAGAAATTAGCTGAAGAAACGTTGATAGATGCTTGTCTTCCAGGGTCTTCATGAAAAAAGTCACGATAGCCTCGCTGAATAGCCAAAGCTGTAAGGTAACATGGATATGAAATTTTTTAGTAAGTTTTATTCTAATTTTTAGTGCGATTTTTATTTGAGTGTCCTAAAACGAAAACCAAAGTAACCACTCTGACCAATCATAAAGGGACGTCAACACAGTGAACCAATCAAAAATGGAAGCAATGACATGTAGCTAACTCAAAGCGCGGGAAAACGTGTGAGAGGTAGTCATGACTGGAAAGAGTGGCTGTTTTCTGTCCAATAAAAACCAGAACGCGATAGATAAACTGACATTGTTGCATTGCATATTCTACGTAGAGACTCAATACCATTATAGTGGCAGTCACGATGGATCCGAAGCCGAACAAATTAAAAGATGACATTTCTCTGAACTTCCAGTGCACCTCAGCGGGTCAACTACAACCAACAAATATATAAGTTTCTGTTAATTAACGTTGTCACTTAGATCCTGACGACGTGGTGATAACACACTCCCTACGAAAACAGATCTGTGATCGAATGAATGAACGAAAGCTAGTCCAGTCCACTTTCCTTCTAAGTTCTGTTTTGTATTATTTCGTTGGAAAAGTTTAACCTGAATTAAATTATCATGTTTTTCAGCAGGTTGCTGGCGGCGAGAGACTTATGGCGGTGTTTTGGAGTGGCCTCGGCGACAAAAAGGTAAAGAATCAGTTCAATGTTCTATTTGTGATTGTTTGTGGCAGATAGGTGCTGGACACCGAGCGCTGTGACAGACTTCAGTTCAATCTCAACTGATCGCAGCTTTCATTGCCGATAAAATGCGAACGATATAAGTTATTTTTTTTCTTTCTCTGCGCTCTAGAAAGAAAACGCAACGCGCTGTTTACTGTTTACTTATTTGCCTTTATACCTTATTACTTATGTGTTTGATTACACTATTATGTGTGTATGTTTATTTATTTAGTAGCTGTTTTTATATCACTTTTTGCTCAGTTAACATGACTATAATTAATACAACCCGCTAGATTAGCTATGCTACAGCGGGTTTGTAAATATTTAAATTTAATTCTTTAAATATGGTTAAAAATAAGTATAAAAGTATAAAAAGTATATAAAAGTATAAGTATGTTTCCTTACCAGCCCTGACGGATGGTCCAGAAGAAGGATGCCATGCTGTGAAATCGACGAGCAATGCAGAAGAAACGGAATGCAGTTGCAATCATATGACTCACTTCGCTGTTTTATTCCCCTATAGCGATCGGGAACAGCATAGGTGATGGTGTACTTTGCCGTTGGGTTCGATTCGGTGGCTGAGGTAATCTTCCACTGTCTGCAAGAAATTACCTTTGCCACTGAAGCAAACTGGATTCAGTTCATACTGAAGTAATTGTTGGCAAATTTTACCGTACACTTATCTGGGTCTAGTTAACTGTTTCGCAGGTATCCTTGTATACCGCCCCTCTTGTAGGCTCCCAATTCTAATCTATTTGATTTCTCTGGAAATCATCTGGGATACTTTTCTTTTATAGAACTGACAAGCTCACGAAGGCGGATAAGAAGATATTGAGGATTCTTACTTTACGTGGGATTAGCTCGGTCC
>JAHPZR010021227.1:0-12969 GCA_019787425.1 Platygyra sinensis | reverse complement strand
CGTGATTGTTTTAGATATATAACTGTAAAGCACCTGGCCCTGGATTATCGACTGCTCCTGAGGATTCTTTATTAACGAAGACATTGTGTGTTTGTCTATTCTTATAAGAGCAGCTAAGGATGACAATAGGTAGACCGACGGCTACACTACACTAACTGTGAAATGTAGAGTTACCCTCAACGCAGTCTTGGAGTCCAAAAGGATTGTGAAACTTGCACATCTGGTTGCAGTTTTGTTGAAAGCAAGGTTTATTGTCCACCTAAAAAACAAAAATATTAGCATCAACGTCCATCTAATGCGAAATAACAAACGTTTACATGTACCTAGCCAAATCCTCTTACATGCTTACTGTCATCTGATTACCACAAATACTATGTCTAGCACAACAGATCTAATCATTTGACAATAGGTATTGACGTAACACTCTAATGTAATAAAAATGTATAGCAGGTAATAGATAGAAGTTTACATTATAATATTTATAGCAAATAATTTTAATTTTGAATAGCATTTATAGCACACCTGTCAATTTTAGTAAGACTTCTGTTTTAAATGTTTCAGTACAAAATAAATTCACGAGAGCACACAGAACCCTAAAAAGAAGACAAACATTGTAATAAAAGATCCGATTTCAAAAACGAGCAGAGCATCACAATGTGCAACACTTCCCCAATCGGGATCCAAAAAAATTCAGCAATGAGCATTTCTTCCTCACCTAATGTGCCAAATCTAAAACACTTTTATGTCCTCTTAAACTGGATTATTTTTAGAGCAATGCTTTAACACGGCAGACTTAAATATTTATTTATTAAATTGATAATTATCTATTGTTCAATATTTTACTTTAATAATTACTTCGCTCATACATACCTGCTGTCTGTTAGGTCAAATCAAGCTTGTGAAAACAAATACCAGTGAAGCACAGAGTATTATGAAAACAACCACACTGGAAAGCTGCCTTAATTGATACTCCACGGTTTTCTAAAAACCTAAGTAATAAAATATGTTTTTAAGGGTTCTCTAATCTTTTCACGACGACAAACAAGGTCTCTGGCAGAGATTTTTTTTTTCAAACATTTATAACCACCAAGAGGCATTTTACTAAGTATGAGATCTAAACTACAATATTGTAAGACTGTTGCACTGTTAAGTATGTCATCGCTGTAATAGCTGTAAGCACTTTGTGAAAGCAAAACTTACTATCAAATAGGAGGCGTTTTTTTGAAAACTTAAACCATTAAGTAAATCCAAGTTTACAATGCTGCTATATTCCATGGCCAATTCCTCCCTGGGCACATTTTCCCTTGTCACACCATCCACAGTTACGAAATCTAAATGCGGCTGACTACACAAATGTCAAAACAGCAACTACCACAATGAGCTCGAGATTCCTATGAGGTGATCATTCTCATAAAATCGAAGATCGATAATCTACGTTTTTTTAGTTAAATTCTAACTAAAAGAAACATAAACAACGGTTCGCACATGACTTCCTGAACGTTATTCTTATTAACTGAACTTCATTTGGTCAAAGGAAATTTGTAGTTATTTACGGTGCAGCGCACCCATGCTTTCATGACTTAGTTTTTTTGCAGTCCAAGAAACCGTTAAGAGCCGCCGGCAAAGAACGTCGCCCTTTGACTTTTGGCTCATTTTGAAAGTGCTAAAAAATAGCTAATTTTAGTATATGGGCTTCAATTTTACCTAAAAACATTGCTCTGAAGTTTTTTTTTTTTCCTCGCGCAGGTTTGGTTCTTCGTTTTGGAGAAATAACGTAAATATACAAAACAATCGCAGTTTTCGACAAGCGCGGTATCTTTGTGAGAATCATCTTGTGGACCGAAAACAAAAACCAAAGCTGAGTCAACCGAAAGTTTAGGCAATTTGCTGCGCTCAGTTGGTCGAACCGATTACAGTTTATATTCACTGATGAACTGAAGATGAAATAGATCACGCTGGTGCTTCGTGGAGAGCACAAGCGATACAGGCGGCTGGATCAGCTCACGCGTGGGATTTATTGTGTCTGACACGCGGTTGCGATATACGAGTCTCGGTCGAGTCTTTAAAACCGCGCAGAGCCGAAGGGCGTGGGCGGTTCATGCTTTGCCGTTCGGTCTTATTCAACCGCGCAGGCCGTAGGCGTGCGCGGTTAATGTTTTACCTTCGGTTTATTTTTTTTTTGGTTTGTCGGTGACCAGACGCAGACCTCTGCTCTGCCAAGTCTCGGTCGGGACTTTGAATCACGCAACCTGTAATGTTTATTCTCCAAAAACGTTTGACTGAACATCAGTACACGAAAATGTTACACGTATTGTGTCCTTTATTGTGTGTGAAATATTTTTTTTTGGTTTTATCGAAGCGTTCGATCCGAAGCAAAAGAACGTGTCAGAACGTGCAAGGATTACGTCATTGGTACGGAAATAACCACCGTACTAAAAATAGCCGTGGACAGCGTAACTCTTAGCTTGAATTATGTGACTCGCGTGACTACTTCGCTAGCTTCTTACTCGTAAAGAAAACCGACATAATTTAATCGCGACTATGAAGAGAAAAAGCTTTTGTTTATAGCCTTGGTGTCGAATTGTTCGTGCCGTTCATACGCAGACATATCTTAGAAATAGTTCCTGATTAAGACCATTACGTCATCGAAGATTTCGCAGCATTTACGCCTGATGGTGCAATCGGCTACAGGGAGTAAACGGTTCGTGACGGTTTAGTCGTTGGCAGTTGTTGTGCTATGCCCCAGACATATCTTGGAAAAATTCCAGAGTAAGACCATTACGTCATCGAAGATTTCACATGATGGTGCAATCGAGTTCAGGGATATCCCCCCCCCAAGTGATTATGCAGATAACGGGCTTGGACAGTTCCGTGTGTAGTTGTTGTTGTCAGTTGTTGTGCTACAGCTTGAGACAGTTGATTGCGTGTCCTATTTGGGCTATCAGTGAATCAACAAGGACTGCTTGCAGAGCGAAGAAACGTGAAGGTAGAATGTTGCAGGGATTTATTTTGGTCGTTACTACGGTGTGTGAAAGTACATTTTTCGTGGCTTTATCGAAGCGTTGGATTCGAAGGGAATATTACGTACGCTAAAAAAGGAATTACGTCAGCCAGATGATATGCGCTGACGTTGTAGGTTTCACTTTCGCTACGTGACAAAAAATATCGCGCTTACTTTGCAAGTTTATTTCACCAAAAGTATTGGTCATTAATTTATTTGAACATTTTCGAATGTTCCTTGTGGGATTAGCCAATTCAAGTGAATTCTCGGACTCATCGAAGTGAGTGAAGAGAAGTATTAAGTATTTAATTTGCTGAGGTAAACAAAAACTTGTCAGAACTTGCAAGGGGAAAACCCTGAGAGTAAAAGGCAGCGAGAGTCACGTTCCTCGTAATGAAATTCGGTCGTTACGTAACAATAGATGACGGCGGTAACTATGTCACGTTTCACGAGATTGCTTATGGTGCAATCGGCCACAAGGGGTAAACAGCTCGTGTGTAGTCGTTGTCAGTGTTGTGCTACAGATTGATCAGTTGATTGCGTGTCTATAGTCATCAGTGAATCAACAAGGACTGCCTGCAGACAAGAAACGTGAAGGTAGATATTCGGGTGATTATTTTGTCTTTACTGTGTGTGAAATACATTTTTCTGGCTTTATCGAAGCGTTGGATTTGAAGGGAATATTACGTACGCTAACTAGTGAGACAATCTCAGATAGTGCAGAGTATTATGCAGGATTGTCAGTACTTTTTGAGTCATCCGCTGCCTATATGTAACCTGTTAGTTCAAAGCTCAAAAATAACTTACAATTACTGTTTGTAAAGACGATTTTAAATTTTACTCTGGTGTTTTACGTTGAATTTCGTTCATTTTAAATTCATTAATACGTTAAACTAGCAAACGTGATAATTTTATTTTTTCAACGTCAACATTTGTAACTTGATACTTTTGTTTTCCTCGCAAAGTTTGTAACAAGATACCCTTGTTTTCTCAAAAAAAAAACCATACAAATGAAGATATTCTCGCTCATTTCCTGCTAGAGAAAGATGAAATAATGTTATTGACTTATGAAAAAAAATGGAAGAGGAATGATTTTGTTTCATTCAAGAGGCAAATTTTCATTTCATCGATAAACAATTACTAATTCAATTATCAAATGGTCACCTCGTCGTCTCGGAATAGCACGTTGTTATTATGTTACCACCGTTGGTTTTAACAATAAACCAGTTCAAAATACACAATGTTATCGATGTCGATTAATACAACCGAGAAGCGTTTTAAGTTGACCGATATTATATCCTACATCGGTGAATGAGTCCGCTCAAAGACTGACTAAATTTATTTGCGGTTTCCGTAAGTGCCACAGTGTCTAAAGCAATATTTGAGGAGTTTCTTTTGTCATGACATTAGTAATTTTTAATGCCGCTAACTCGGAAATGTTTCGGGTGAATACATTTGTGAACTTCTTGTTCTCTTTCATAGGGGATAAAATAAACAAGCGGCTGAGGAGATCTATTCGTTTCCCTCTTTAGAGGATAGCAAACACGAAATAGTTTGAAAACAGCACACGACGTTTTTGAACCGAGATAGGGATGATTCCAAAAGATACGCTGTCAGAGAAGCGTTCTTTGCACTAAAAGGAAGAACTGATATTACTTGAAGCTATAACAGCTATCGTCCGTTAAGACGAGAGGGTGGTATCGCACACATGAATCTGAACTAGAGAACGGATTGTATCATGCTGACAATGGTAGAGCGCATGCGTCTTACATGTTGTGTTCTTACATAAGGAAAAGCACTTAACGTTCGTGTATAATTGTGTACATGAAATGTATTGTTTAATTTGCCTAAAATATACTTAGCACAATGCTAATCAATCTGGGCATGCGCTTCGAGTAAATTGCTGTTGTTCTTAAGAGAATAGTACCACTAGGATAACAAGAGAATATTGGAACCATATGCAGTTTTGTGATGTTATCCACGATGTCATTTAAGTGTAGTACGTTTTACGTAGCAATTAAAGGTACCTACCCCACCTCCTCAAAACAAAGCGAATTAATTAATTGGACTTAGTTAATTAATTAAAACAAACATTAAACTTTACACTTTAATGCCATAGCGCAATAGGAGTTATAAACACACCATCTATTGTGCGACGAAGTTAGTCTTCCCTTAGCGTCTTCTCCAAGGTATTTTGCAGTTGCTCAGGAGTCGGAGAGTGGTGAGTAACTGTGATTGTTAAAGCGTCGGTTACAAACCGCGCAGGCGCAGGTTCTTGTTTTTTTATCGTTTTGTCGTTGACGCAGAACGCAGACCTCTGCCTCGGCCAAGTTCTCGGTCGGGACGTTGAATCCACGCAACCTGTGAATGTTTGATCGTCACAAAAACGTTTTGGACGAACATCAGTACACGAAAATGTTACACGTATTGTGTCCTTTATTGTGTGTGAAATATCTTTTTTTTTGGTTTTATCGAAGCGTTCGAGTCCGAAGCAAAAGAAACGTGTCAGAACGTGCAAGGCATTACGTCATTGGCACGGAAATATAGCAGCATTGGAAAACTTGGTGTACTTATGGGTTTAGGTTTTCAAAATAACGCCTCCTATTTTATTAGTAAGTTTTTCTTTCCAAAGTGCTTACAAGCTATTACAGCGATGACATACTTTAGCCGTGGCAAACAGTCCTTTAACATTATTGTGTTTTAGATCTCCATACTTAGTAAATGCCTCTTCGTGGTTTATAAATGTTTGAAAAAAATCTCTGCCAGAAGACTTTGTTTGTCGTGTGAAAAGATTAGAGAACCCTTAAACCTATTTATAGTACTGTAGGTTTTTTAGAAAACCGAGTAATCAATTAAGGCAGCTTTCCCAGTGTGGTTGTTTCAAATACTCTTTTGATTCACTGTGATAGTTTGAGGTTTTCACGAGAGCTTGCGTGACCTATACAGACAGGCGAGGTATGTAGAGGCGAAGTAATTATTGAAAGTAAATATTGAACCATAGATAATTATCAATTAATAAATAATATTTAACGTCTGCCGTGATAAGCATTGCTCTAAAATCAATCCAAGTTTATAGAGGACATAAAAAGTGTTTTAGATTTGGCACATTAGGTGAGAAGAAACTGCTCATTGCTGAATTTTTTTTTGGATCCCGATTGGGGAAGTTGTTGCACATTGTGATGCTGCTCGTTTTTGAAATCGGATTCTTTTATTACAATGTTTTGTCTTCTTTTTTTAGGGTTCTGTGTGCTCTCGTGAATTCATTTGTACCTGAACATTTTACAACAGAAGTCTTACTAAATGACAGGTGTGCTATTAAATGCTATTCAAAATTAAAATTTATTTGCTATAAATTATTAAATGTAAACTTTATCTATTACCTGCTATACATATTTTATATTACATACGAGTGTTACGTCAATACCTATTGTCATAATGATATGATCTTGTTTGTTGATAGACATAGTATTTAGTGTTAATCAGATGACAGTAAGCATGTAAGAGATTTGGCTAGGTACATGTAAAACGTTTGGTATTTCTGGCATTAGATGGACGTTGATGGCTATTATTTTTTTTTTAGGTGGACAATAAACCTTGCTTTAACAACTGCAAACCAGATGTTCAAGTCTTCCAATCCTTTTGACTCCCAGACTTGGTTGAGGTAACTTTATAGTAGTTTTATATGCATTGTAACCAAAACAATACATGTTTCGTTAAAAAAACTTGGAGCTGTAACCAGGGGTTTCGTTAATTCTATCAGTAGGAGGCCACTGGTCACAGGCAGGCAAAACGTTTTGAACTGAACATCTTTATCACAAAAACTTTCCTCTAGAAAGTCAAACCAGGCGGACAAAATCACCCGAATTGCTGGTCAAATTGCCCAATGCCCAGCCCTTAATAAAACCCTTGTGCAACAACAAAATCTCTTATTGATAGAAAATTACTCACTCTACCGATGTTCCAAGCTTTTGTTGAATTGTGACCATACAATATAGCTTAAATGAGGCAACTTTATTTGACATAAGGTTAGTGTCATTATAAAAGTTTGTAATTAGCGCGAAGAAAATCTGCGCGCTGATTGGTTAAAATCGCATTCTTTAACTCGACAGAAACACAGAATAGCACGAGCTGTGCGCGAGAAAAGAGAATTTACCTTTTGATGATCAAAGTAAACAAGTTGATTTTTTTTTTCTTCGCAGTTTCTTGAAAGAAGTAATAAAAAAACATGTTCTTTGTGTTCCTTTGAGTTATAGACTGAAACACTCTGGAAGTTTGGAAGAACTCAAAAAAGCTGTGGAAAACACTCGTGTTTCTAGTCCTCAATGGAAACTTCGTACATGTTTTCTACTTCTTAAGTAACGTCACCTATCAAATGTGCTTATTCTGGTGCTCCTCTCCAGGAATTTCTTAGCCCAAGTATTTTGTATCATTTTTTTTTGCCTCAGCAATGTCACAGGAATGTAACTCGATTTGTAATAACATCTAAATTGTTTCTAATTTTTTGTTACATAGGGTGACATCATGGCAGTGTGCTGTTATTTTGGGTTTTTTCTTCATGAGTGGATACAGGTATCGACAATCCAGAGCAGTTCTCAAGAGACTGGTAAGCGTAACTCTTTCATTCTCTATAAAAATCTTTTTTCTCCCAATGACATTGATGCATTTTTACGGAGGCAGATGATGAAAAATTTAGAAAAGATCATCACAAGGGTCGGTGTATTGATGTACTTGCAGCTGACTCATCAATCGCAGAACTAAGTACTGTTGAAACCTCGACTAATGGCTACCGCTTCAATGCCTGCCTCTCTACAATGGCTACCTCTCTACAACAGACAGTTTTGTGGTCCCAGCGGACAGTGTATACATTTACTATTATTTTTGACCTCTCCTCTTTACAATGGCAAGTCAGCCCGCACTAAACCGCGGTCACTTTGACTATGAGGGACTAGACTAACAACGGCGTTTTGCCTGCCAAACTCAAATTATTACGATTTTGCTGTACGGCAATGGCATGTGCAGCCTATACGTGTCTTTACACAATGTGGTTTTTGTTCAAAGAACCAGGAACTTATTTCACTTTCAAACGACTTAGAACAGCCTGTATTCAAACCACAAAACAAATGTAAACGCTGATAAAAAGCTCAATTTCAGAACGGACAGGTTGCTCATACAACGTGATAACGCCCGAAAATACTGAGCTTTTGATTCTAATGGAAATGCATTTTGAACAGCAGTTAGGACTGTTCAGTCAGTCCCCTATTTTTCTGTGAGACCATATCGTAGATGTTGATCATTCAGTTCAACTGGGCCCACCATCTCGGTCTCTTTGATGCGAACGAAACTGGGGAGAGAACAAAATGCCATTGGGTAGGGATGGTGGGGTAATAGCGTGGGGCGAGGGGCCGGCTGTGCCCTCCACCACCTCTAGCCACGGGCATTTTGTACTTTCCTCAGTTTCGCTTGCATTAAGGGACCAAGATCCACATCTACGATCGCACGGAAAAATAGGGGACTGTGAACAGTCTACACAGCAGTAAACAATTATAGCTCAGCTTAGTGCATATGAAGCTTTTCTTATCTGCGTCTATTTGACCAAATACTAATTTGACTGTCGCCCATGATAAGTGTTAAAATCGTTCAAATTTTCTGTACAGATGACAAAGAAAACAATTATCTTAGCACGGAACTTTATGATTGAGTACTTTGGTCTTCAAACTCGGCTTTTTAAACGGTGAAAAAGCGTTATAATGAGAAGGAAAAATCAGGTGTTATACTCGAGTAGTGAAGAGTAACTGAAACCCGGCCACTTTCCCGTAAAGGAAAACAAGGCTACGGCGAGAAAGCCGTACTGAAACGCGGGTCATGACGTTACCGGAAGTGATCTTTACTATCTGCCGCCGTACTACAGTCTTGCCGTGCCCATACACCTTATTCCAAAATGGCCGCAATTTTAGTATTCTTTTGTTGACTTGCAAATTAGCCCATGTTGCCTCGTTCTAGGGGAAACATATTCTTTTGAATTTCGACTAAGGTGTATATCTTAAAGTGTGTGTAAATTTTTTCTAAAAACAAACTGCGGTGCTGCGTCAGTGGGGAGTATATAATTTTGGTTTTATCAACTGGGTTGATCATGTGAATTGGCCACCGTAAAGAGGATTCGAAAGCGGACGTTTCGAGCGTTAGCCCTTCGTCGGAAGCGTATCGAGGAATTCTTCACATTATCATCCCGGTTGATAAAACCAAATTATCATATCTAAAAACCCTGAACCTCTCCACAACGGCCAGTTTGATCAATGATTGACGAACGGTGTACACAAAAATTCCATTTTTTTTATTGTAAAAGGTTACCCAGACTGCAGTGTCAGTGGTCCCTGTTTCTGGTGTAGTTTCTGTTTTTGTATATATTCTGATTTGTGTTTATTTATGTGCTTTAAGAAAAGAAATTTTACACCCCTGAAAAAGCAGGTTTCATGTTATACATGTACCCCTACCTGTTCCAAGTTGGCCATTGTAGAGAGGTTCGACTGTACCAGTAGAAGTTGCTCCACTGTTGGACTCCTCTTATATCATGAACCAGGATGCTTGCAACAGATTTGGGATACTTATACTGCGACTACTCGAACCGGGCCACTCGTAAAACAATTACACAATCAGCAGGTTACTTGATACTGAACAAAGGATAGTGATCTCATCATCTTTTTCTTAGATAAACCAGTAACACTGAAGAACACAAACAACAGTTCATAAACTGAATTGACAAACCCAACAAAGTGCTGCGGACCAATCACAGAAAACTTTCATTGCAACTTGTTGATTGGTTAGTTTCGATCCAAGGTGAATTTTTTCGAGCGAAATTTTACAAATACAATAATTCGCCGTCAAGGACGGAAGCTCTAAGAGTGTCATTCTCGTCCCCAGAGGCCGCGATCTTTTGCGTCAGTGACGGAGATCGCGACCTCTGGCTAGGTCCAACACCGGAAGTCCGCATTTCACGGACTACCGTCACTCTGCGCATGCTCAGAGTCAAGTCTGACAAATCTGATTGGTTCTGGTCTCAATCTATTGTGTTTACAAAGCCATTCAAAACCGGAATGCCGTTGGACCGGGCCAGAGGTCGCGATCTCCGAACACTGACTCAAAAGGATCGCGGGCTCTGGGAATAGCTCAGTTGGTAGAGCATCGGCACCGGTATCGGCTGGAGATCACGGGTTCGAATTCCCGTTGAAGCCCTGATTTTTTTCAGGCTTCTTCTTTCCAGTTGCTTAAATTGGAAAATTAACTGCGATGATCACTCTTCACATTCAATGTAAGAGTGTATATAATGCAGAGGAGTTGATAGTGTTTATGTTTTCACGTCGAGCAGACTGCTACTTGCCATCACGAGAAGCTACCAGTCCATTGTTCTCAGTTTTACGATTTGATTGGTTAGTTTTTCTTCTAGGTGGCCAGTTCGAGCAGTCTTACTGTGGGCCTGGTGCCCACTTGTGAGATCAGGCGATAAACACAAGAGGATTCACAAGAAAATGAAAACATTTTCCTTTTTCTTGTGATTGCGGCTATGCCTCAATAGTAATCAGTTAGTGTTTTGCTGCTTTCAGAAGTGTAAACTGGCGTGGAAATAAGCACAAGAATTCAAAACAGTCGCCTTTAACAATCATGCCATTGTTTTTCTTTGTTTGTGTTAGGATGAGTTTGAACGTTTTGAAGATTGGAATCAAAGATGAAATGGAGCAGTTCCCGTCCCTTATCACAATGTAAAGGATTTGAAGAGAAAGAAAGAATTAGAAAATGCTATATCTGTTTATGATGAAGGTACATACTGCACTAAGTTTTGATTTCTTTTAGTAAGATGTGTGTTTTTCTGTTTGCATTGCACTGGTTTGTTCACTCCATTAGTGGGCTGGCGGGCGACTTCCCATGTAAAATGTCGGGTGATGCAGTCGGGAAAGAGACCATTTTGGGCGTGGACCAAACTTTATTGGACCTCTGAAAGATACCACTTAAAAACGGACAGAAAGCCTCTTTTGAGTAACTTTATCGAGTTCAAGCTTACAAGACACCTGGACTGTCAAAAAAAAAAAAAAAAAGAGATATCATCCTCTCAAAACTCCATGTGAGACCAAAATCCGTGATTAACACTCGTACGCGAGAACATCCCAAACCTTTTCTACTACTCTCGTAGTCGCTGATTTTTTTCTGAAAGTTTAAACTGCCGTGACGCGTTTGTTTTCAGAAATCCAGTTTTTGGAACAGAACTACGACATCGTCAAGTGTAACATTTGGATGAGGCAAGTGGCAGAGATCCAAAATAAGGTATTTGAAAATAAGAGAGTAGAGGGAAAGAATCTTCTAACGTTACTTGAATTTTATATCGCCTAGTAATTTAGAGGCTGACCGGGTGGCATTTGTGTTTTCATACAGTGCAGAGCAATGGTAGCAGAAAAAATTGTTCAACGATTTGATGTGGTTAAAGTTCCAGGTAAGTGATAAACTAAATAGATGACTCAGTTCGTCGAAAGTGCGCCCCAAGCGGCGTTCATATTTTTATGCGAAACTTCGAACGGTACTAGACAAAGCGGACGAGTGAGCTTCAGAAGTTTTCTAAGTGTAATTAAATTTTTAATTTTAAATTGAAGGTAACACGAATCTTACAGAAAGTTTTGTGGCGTTAAAGTCCTTTAATATATCTGTACGTGTAATAGTATTGATCTGTTAAGTGATGTTATGTTTACTCCAGGAACACCACAATCAATGATCTAGCAGTTGACATGATTATCAACCTGGTAAGAGGTTCTGTTATAATAAAAATTCTGAAGTTTTTGTTTACTTTGTCTGCATAAAAAGATTCTGTGACGTATTCCTTTAGTTAGTGTGGAATGTTTTCTCTGTTATTTGTGTGTAACCTAGCTGGTGCGTCCTGCAGACTCTGCTTATCAAGTCTACTCGACGCACCGTTACTATAGCTAACATTAAACCATGTCTGTGTTTGTGTTTCCTTTCACCTTTTAAAATACTGGAATATTATAGAACAGATGATGGGTGTTTGTCAGTCACTCATTTGCACACTCCCTTACTGAACCCTTCACACACTTGCCGCTCACTTACTCCTCCCTTCAGTTTTAACACTCGTTACATGTCCCCTCGTTCTCTCACCTGTTTTGTTGTACTCCTATTTTCCTTGTCACCTCACATGCTCACTTCCCGCTCTCTCTCCCATCCACGGTCAGTGACTCGCTCGCTATGTACCCTCTTCTTTAACCCCGTTCCCTCGCGTTTAACTGAGACCTGTATACAGTCCTTCACTCGCTCGCTGTCCACTTCATGCCGGGGATCAAGATGGGCGAGGGGAAAGGTAGAAGTAGCGTATTTCAGCTACACCAGTGGGAAAATCTGTTTATGAGGAGGCATAAGTACCTCATTTTGCTCTGAGAATCCGATTTAATTTGGAGAGGGGTTAGGTGAATTTTCGCCAGGGGTGGATGACGTATTGTATCTGCGAGATGCTCACGTAGACTCTTTTCACTTCCCACCAGAGTCTAACATGTGGAACAGGATTTTACAGCAGCAAAATGCATGAAACGGTTTGGAAGGGTCGCAAGCTTGTACTGAAAGACAAAGAGACTGGTAAGTCAATCTATAAAACGCCTTGATTGGTTGAAAGCCACACGCGATTGTTGCTAAAACCCTGATCAAGATGCTACGCACATTATGATTGGTGTGTAAACCCAAGCAAAGATGAGCTACGTCACGTGTTTGCACACATCGTGTGAAACGTTCATTGTTAAATTTGTCAAGTTTGCCGTTTGTAATCCATGTTAATCTTCTCCATCTTTAACCATCCTTGTTTCTTTATGGTTTATTATTATCTCTTTGGTGTTTTTGTATCTTAGTTAACTACTATTTTCGGGTTCCTTCAATTTAAAGGTAATTTTTTGTAATTTTATATTTTTAACTGTGACCGAGCTTTT
>JAHPZR010021226.1:20000-65866 GCA_019787425.1 Platygyra sinensis | reverse complement strand
TTTTTTAGTGATACGAACTATGAATAGGCCAAACGTAATGCGGTAATCAGTGTATCTGTACTGTATTAAGAGTAGTACCATGTAGGTAATGTGTAAGTAGTAAGTGGAGTATTAGTGTAGTATGTAAATAGTGAAATGTGTGTCAGGATGTAAAGTAAACTGCAATTTAATTAAAAAAAAAATTAAAAAAATAAATAAATAAATAAAATAATAATAATTCACACCTAAAAAAAAAAAAAAAAAAAAAAAAAAAAACCAGAAGATTTGCTGATGGGTCATGATGTAACCATTGAACATTTTCCAGCAATCATCGCGCAGAATGCCGCGACACATCCGGGACTTAACTGTACAGTTCGCGCGAAATTTCAAATTCAATCAGGGTGCCCGATGGTCAAACAATAAAGAAAATGACCAGAAAATGGCCGACAACGCATACTTGTTTAGAGTTTACGTGCTTCATACTTGTGTTTCGTAGTGGTTATCATATGGCTTTTGTAGATGAGACATCGATGGAATAAAGGAAGCATTTTTTGGCATGTTACGAATAGTGGATTTAGTCGTTTTCTTTTCCTGAATTTGGTTCATTTCAGGAATATATTGTATGAGGAAATATTTGAAGTATGAATTTTTCTCCTTCAAAGTGCCCTTCTTAACGGCTATCATACGGCGGTGAATGTATGTTGTTTAAGGAAGCTTTGAGCCAAGTTTTAACGGAAAATGATGTTTCAAACTGGTCGTTCTGTCCAACTTTCGAACACTCCTGCCGATCTTTCAGCCTTCGTTCGCTTAGGCTCGCTTTGAAATTTCCGCGAGAGTTAAAACGGATCCAATTTTGAATAATTATCTCTCACAAACAATGGAAGACAATGCTCGCTCAGGCTTAAGACGCATTCAAGGAGAAATGTCATTAATTTTTGTTTTCCCCACCGTCGTACGAATAGAAACGACCTGTATTGTCTTTGAAGTCCTTGATCAAAGTATACGTACAGACTTAACGTAAACCGAACGAGTAATACACTGTGTCTAATGAAATGCTTTGACCGGTCGAGTAATAGAGGGCAACGACAAAATAGATGCAAGTGTTTCGCGCACCGCACTTTCCATATGACATCGCTTTGAAAGAAGAATTTTTTTTTTTTTTGTGGGGGGGGAAACTTTTGGCTTCCGCACTCAAACCATTGCGAATGTGACATGTCGAGGAAAAAGGAGAGAATGCCGCTAAAACACGACTTTGTTGACAAAAGTCTTTGTGAAGAGCGCAGGCCGCGTTTAAATTAGACCGACAGCCGCCGATTCATTGACGAGAGCAGTCGGAAATCCGAAAGCTTAATCTATGCCATTATTATTCAGTGCATTGAAAAACTGGGCACTGCAAGTACATGTCGCGAAAGACAATAGCATTCTGCGCGATGAGACTTTAATCAGGTTGAATTCCCACAGCGATGAACCTGTCGACCATGAAATCTGTGTGTCCTGGCCAAAAAGTTACAATAACTGCCAAAGTTACCCATTTGTATTTCTTATATATTACATGTACATTGTAGAATCACAAGACAAGAATGACAACAGAATGGACCTTAATTGATTTAAACATAGTTTTCACCAAATTGCTAAGCTAACTAGCTATGCTGTTGAAGAAAGAAACCTTTTCTCAAACAGATAGACTCTATTCTGTTTACTTTGCCACCCATCTGTGTAATTTATAATCAAAGAAGCAAAGTAGTTGAAAATGTCAGTCAGTAAACAGCCACGTTATTATAGTTATTAATTCCTCTTTTTATTGTTGTTGTTAATTCACAAGTTGGATGAAAGCTATTAGTTGAACTTACACAAACTGTTATTTACAAGTAGATTGGCAAGGCAAGAATGACATCACAATGGATCTTGATCATTAGATGGTATTCACCAAATCACTAAGCTAACTGGCAATGATGCTGAAGTTTTAAGAACACTCTTAAGCAGACATAGAATCTATACTGTTTACTACGCCATTCTTTTATAACTTATAGTTGATGAAGTAGAGTAGTTGAAAATATTAGTCACTAGACCGCCATTTTAATTAAAATTACTCATATGAATTTTGCATTTTAATGTCTTTAATTCATATGTTTGAAGAAACATGCTTCTTAAAGTAACTTAAAAAATTACACAAACTTTTTGTATTTTGCATTTACAACTAGTTGCCTTGAAATAAAGTTGTGTTCAATTCATTTCATCGTTACCACTGTGATGTTAAAAATAACAAATTCATAATAATAATAGCACTACTTCCAGAAAAATGTCTGCAATAATTTCAACCACACTACAAAGCAGACCTCCTTATTTTTCTATAATACCTTCAACACGGCTGCTGGAGCTTCACATTATACCCCAGCCTTCACACCTGTACTCTATGACGGATAAATCCTAACTGCGTTTACGAAGTCTAACGCAATCCTCTGTAACCATATACACATTACTCAATTACCCAGCATTAGACACATGTACGCATTGTGGGCGTATTTTTATCTAAGGTGAAAGGAGAGAGAGTTAACTTCAGTCTGTGCATTAAGGTCATTCCCCTGTATTACATTGCGTATCCCTACTGCGCATAATTTTACGCGTGATTAGCGCGTGCGCATTACGGCTGGACCTCACCAAACGGTGACTTATCATTTTTTTCTGTTGTTTTGAACTGAGTAGTAAATTTCTCTATGTAAAATAAATATGGGCCAATTCTCAGTGTTGAGAAATTAACAAATGTCAGAAAAGTGAATTTAGATAGTAATCGTGACTATAATCATGGTGCTATTATAAGGACTTATATGGAATAAACAAGGTGCTGCTGATCCAAACGAACATGGGGACCCGTCATTTTTATCTCTAAATATACGTTTCTATAATATAAACAATCAATTGGCAAAGTTTGAGAAAAATCTCAGTGTAGGCTCTATTTCAGTGGAATGACCTTAACGCTAGCGAATGTAAGTACTTAAACTTAACATCACAAAGGACACAAATTTCATTGTACAATGTACAAACTACGTTAAAGTTGACTGAAATAAATGGATTAGTTCGCCTGGCAGAAATCCATGCTATATATACTTGATTAATGAGCTGTGTATCCTAATATTGTGTTACGTTCTAACTTCATCCTGTTGAGTTTTTATGCTTAAATTTTGGTGTTACCGTAACTTTAATTCACGTGTGCTCGTAATGTTCCATCCTTTGGTTTCTCCGAAAGTTCCTTTATAAAATGACAGTCGGGTTAGTTTTTCTTTGACCATACGCAAGGAAAACTAACAATGTAATCAATGCTATCTTGCAGCGCCGAGGTTGAACCCAAAATGGAATGAACCTCGATCAACTCACATGTCTCAAACGCTATGACAGACTGGTCTGAAACTAGCCTCAACACTTAGTGTGCATGTGCTAAATAATAACCACGCAATGACTGGCCTCATGAGAAACAGTGAGTTTTGTTTCCCCGAGACCCTTAATGTTCCCCGAGGCGAAGCCGGGGGAACATTGAGATAGAGGCTATCTCCTCCGTACAGGCCTCTTTCGCGCTGCTTTGACCGTAAAGGTTTCTTGGCCGTAGGCCTGGGAAGAGGGAAAAACGATAGCGCCCGTTGTGACGTGTAAACCATGCCTCGCGTGTTACATACAACTTCTGCGCACTTGTAAAATTAGCCACCGTCCTTGATATTGATGTGGATATTGTATGCATCATACACATGAATTACCCTGTTTGTGATTGTAGGAAAATGCTGCGAGGTGGTGTTTTACGTTTGTATTCGACAGCTCTGTTATCAACCCTATGACGTGAATAATTAATCTCCAGATGTGTTTATTAGTATGGGTAATGAAGTGATGACGGGTGAAATTAGCAAATAATGAGAATTTTTGACACAACGGTAAAGTGAAATTATTTCTTAATTTCACTAGTATACTATTTGATTATCTTTTTATATCATAGCTGACAAACTACGCTTACAATTGTGGGTTTCGACTTGCTTATTTATTAAGAAATTTGGCACTAAACGTTGCCATGGCAATTTAGCAGTTTTACATGTGTAATGTCTTTGTTATGGATATGTCAATACTGAGTTCAACTCTCAGTGTTAACAGCTCAATGTTGTTAGAGAATAATCCTGGAGGCAAGGCTTTTAACTGATTCTCCCGCAAATCCCTAACAAGAAAACATCACAGAAAAATTTGTTTATTTAGGAAAATGCTGCTATTTTAATCTAGTACAGGTTTTTTTTTCTACTTACAGCACAACTAAGTTGGCCAAGTTGGAAAATAGATCACCAGTCAGCTCCGTAAGATGGTTTTTCTCAAGATATCTAAGTAAAGAGGAAACAAATACCCATATATCATACATGAACATTTTCATTAACTTAGTAACGCAATAGACGTGTTCATGTTCTTAGTTGCCTCATAGGTGATCAGGGCAAATTTACAAAGAAGCAAAGCTGTATACCGTTTTTTTCCTTTATTACGTCCTGATTTCACATATGGAGACGAAACATATATACCATAAATGGAGAAACCTCTTTTTCAGGTTTACTAGCGTTTTTGAGCCGATCGAGTGATTGTTGTAGGCGTAGAAATTCTTTTACGGTGAAAACCAAATAATTTGATCAAGTCACGAGCAGAACATCTCCAATACTCTAACAAATAGGCTAATGTCCAGCTCAATGGACTCAAAAACGCTAGTAAACGTAGAAAAGCGGTTTCTCCATTTGCAGTAAAAAAAATCTTCTTAAATATTAAACTCAGAGCGGAAATGTGAAGAAAAACGTGTCTGCCGCTTAGTTTCTTTACAATCTTACCCTAATTACACTACATTATTTTATAGGAAATTGGCCTGTTCGAGAAACAATCAGGGATTATTTGTACGCGTGAACAGATTGGACCTTTTAGTAATTTCCACTAGTGGCTGCCACAGCCATGACTGAAAATTAGAATAAGTCCGATTTGTTCACAGCTACAATTAATCCCTAATTGTTTCGAGAAAAAAGACAGATTTCCTTTTAGTAATACGGCAACCGTAAATATAGAAGCTTCTATCTGACGTCCTCTCGTTATAAAAGGTTGTTACATGTAGAATGAAGCCATACTGTGATTTAATACTTACCCCAGCAGGGTTCTGACACAGACGGCCAAAACCTGAGGAGGCACCCTACAAGCTCCCGCGTATAGGGAGGAAAATTACAGCGTAGCAGGAAAAAAAACATCGTTTTTTTGAGAACACGGCTCGCAAAGGATTGCCGAAAAGTACGAAAAAGATTTAAAAAGTTAACCGTGGATCGAATAAACTCGCCAAGGATTCTGGGAGTGTTACATGCCCCAGCATGCCTTGGGGGGCAGGGAAATAAAAACGTTAAACTCTATTTTCAGAACTCAGGAATCAAGATAAATCTGTGATAGCGTTCTCGTCAGGACAGGGAGTAGTAGCGGTCATGCTCCCGAAGTTTTCGACCACGGGAGATCCAAGAACAAATTGTGAAAATTTCATTGAAATGTTCAACGATGAGTGCGAGCTCAGTGGATGGTATGACAGCGAGCCCCCACCCGAAGCACCCGAAGAACGAGTGGATCCCGTGCCTGTTAAGCCAAAGTGGCATGCAAAAGGGAAAGTTTTGGCAGCTTTCTGCTCAGCCATTGCTGGTAACGAAGAACTTGAAAATCTTGAACACGGCTTTCAACCATCAGAGGAGGAAGCAAAGGGACCAATCGTTATCCTCAGGAACAGTTCATGGCTAGCGAAGGAGTTCTAACGGAAAGAACAAAGTTTGCCTAAATTGACACAGGAAGACCAAGAATCTATCACCGCCCGGGAAGGACGAGCCAAACAACAAGATAAGAGATTTGAGTACTGTAATAAATGTGAAGACTACTTGATAAGGGCCACAGAGATATGACAGCAAAAGAAATAGTCTATGAAAAAAAGACAATGTTACAGATAACCAAGAACACTGAGCAGTGTTAGGAGGCTAAAGCAATAATGCAGCATGCCAAAGGTCCAACAGAACAAGTAAATTACGCCGGCACAAAGTCGCCGTCAAAGACGAAGCAAAACAAGAGTTAGGGTAGCTAGAGAGACTCAAAGACACCCCCAAAAGTCGCAGCAAAACGGGAGTGGAGATCTTTCTAACCGCCAGAGCAAAACTGACAACTGTCAGCAATGTGCATGTCCGCCACGCCCTCGCTCCGTATACCCAACTTCAAACAAGCGATGCTCTAGGAAAGGCTGTGGGAGAATCGGACACTGTGCCGAATGGGGGCACTCCCTTTACCCAGCTCTACCCAAGCACACCAACTTGATGCAACTTTAAGGGAGGAGTATGAAACTGACCTCTTTGAGGTGAATATCAAACCAGAAAAGTGAGCCTAAAGTGTCTACAGCACTTCACAAAATCCTTATGGCACGGTGGTGGGCCGTAAATTTCTCAGTCACTTGAAACCATGTGTGATCAAGGACCTAACAAAATTGATCAGGGTGCAGTTAGATTCCGCCTTCACTTGCAACACACTGCCAGAAAGACTTGATCAGTCATTAATCCCTCGCGGGCAGAAGATCACAAACTACCTCACCCGTAGCAAAGCAACTTTATTCACCGATTACAACTTTAAACTCACACCTATGGGTAAATCAGAGTTACTAGCTGAAACCCCAACAGGGTACCACCTCCTAACATTTCACGCTTTAAGAGACGAACATATACAAGGAAAGCCACCCCTCCTGTCTGGCTCAGACTGTGTGAAGCTGGGACTGGTGAAGATCCACGCAGGCGAAATCCATTCACTTGGTACATCAAGTTGCACTGCAACACTCCAGAAACCCCACATCGAGCCCCCAGTACAACTGTCAACACCTGAGAACTGTAAAGCCCCCAAAATGATCCCGACCCCGAAATGGTCCTCAACCCTGAAATGATCCCTAAATCGACCCCGAAATGATCCCCACCCCGAAATGATCCCCACTTCTCCTCTTATCGACCCCGAAATGATCCCCAAAGAATTAACGAATGGTGATTAAACATGGGACTGTGGATTGATTTTTTGTTCTTTGTTGAAATGCTGCAATCCTGTCATTTCTTTTTATACTTACGAAGTTTCACTTAAAGTTTCACTTAAAGAAAACTATTTGTTGGGTCACTGTCTCGTTCCAGTCTCGTTCCAGTCGACCTTTGACCTATCAGTTTAGTTTGATGGGGCGGATCGTGTCGACTACATGAAGAGCAAGTACGGTGAGGGAAACGTCTTAGAGGAAATTTGTCGGAAGTGCTGCAAGAAGTTCAACTGTCTTTCTGCGGGAATTTATGACGAGAGTAGAATGATGCAATGTTATATATGCCGACGACTGTTATCTCTGTGACTTTTGCTCTAAAGAGGAGGAATGGTACTCGTACTAAAGGTAATATTTTCAACGGTTGCATTCAACGACATTTGAGATGCCGTTTTTACAATTATTTACAGACTGGAATATATTCGGATCCGGCCATGCTCTGCTATTAAAACGTTTACTATTTCAGAACGCTGTTAGCCATATGTTTTACTCTAATTTACCTTCATTTACGCCATCACTAAATGTTTAAGAGCCATTTGATTGTCAGATTCGTTGTTATGTTACCGAGACAAAGTTTTGTGATTTTCCAAAAGCTAGCCATTCAACACGTTCATATTTTCGTATCTGTTTCTATTGTTCGATGCTTGTCATATGATCAATTTGATTTGTAAGTTATGCATACCTATTAAGAGCGTGTCCGTGTAAGAACCGACCAATCAAATTTTCGTGGAAAATGGATTGCCTTCATTTTTTCTACACAAGTCAAACAACATATGCAATGAACGAAAATGCATTTTATTTCGATAGATTCGGTTTTTTAATTTTTTGAGGAATTTTTTTGTAAGCACCCCGAAAACTACACAAACCGGAAATTGAAACCCCCAAAATTGGGGGTTACGTTATGCTTGCTCAAGCTTTGCACATTTGATGAAACGACCTAATTCTTTCAGCATTACTGCATAATACTTTTTTCTTTCCACACAACTAAAAACTCTCTGCTTATCTTAAACGCAAGCAAAGTTGTGACGTCTTAACGTGATCCGCTTAGAGATGTCTTCGCCATCTTTGCTGATATAGCCTCCAAACAAACATATTTTTTTCAAAAGTGGGACCTCTTCATGTATGATGACTGTTATCAGCGTAATGTACTAGGCCTAACCTACAATTATCTGTATTAAAAGTTGTGGGCACTCATAATTTTGATACGCAAAAATTTGACAAAGTAGCGGAAATTTCAACAATTTGTGTGGAAATGACGAATTTCATCTGTTGACTAAAATGCGGTTTTGCGTTTCTCAGCGAACTTTTTGACATTACCTGATTAGATTTATTGAGTTTTAACGCTTGGAGAACTCGATGAGACTTATTTTACGCCAAAATATCGAGAAATCTCTCAAGCCTCACGTATCTTTTGACTGACCACTACCGATCGTCATCACGACCGTTCCGTCACGCATCACGCATTCTTGGTTGAAGAAGGCTTGATTTAAAATGTCTTATCCCCATAGAAATAAGCAGCCTTTTATGGGTGTACTTGTAAATGACATTGCGCATTGCGCACGAGTATTACGTTACGAGTATTGCGTGACGTCTCGCGTTACATTATAGTTCATTGTGTTGTACATGTAGTGTGATTTGACTTTATTATTTGTGAGCCTACAATCCTCGTGGCGACAGTTAGCCGCCATGTTTTGTGTGAGTAAGAGTTTTGGTGATTAAAGCCTAATATTCTTCAGGCAAACGTCTTCGCTCATTTATAACAATTTAATAACCATTCTCAATGGACAAAGCCGACTCCGTCCGGAGCGCCTGGAAACGGATCCTAACAGCGGCGAAGCTTCGAAAGAATGGCTTCATTGGAAACGAACGTTCGACAACTTCTTGGCTGTCCTACCACAAAGAGATCTCGACAAGCTCTCGGTATTGGCGAATTAAGTTTCTCCTTCAATCTTTTAACACATCGAGGATTGCATTGACTATGAAACAGCCGTGGGAATATTACAAGCACTTTTTGTGATACCTCGAAATGAAATCTTTGCCCGCCATATCTTTGCCACGAGGTGCCAACAGCCTCACGGAACGCTGGATGAATTCCTTCAAGCTCTGAAAACACTCAGCAAGGATTGCAACTTCCAAAGTGTAACTGCTTCTAAATATTGCGAAGAAAGCATCCGGGACGCTTTTATCACTGGCTTACGGTCGCCTTCGATCCGCCAGAGGTTATTGGAGAATAATACGTTAGATTTGAAGGCCATATTTGATCAAGCTCGTTCTCTGGAGTTGGCTATGCGTAATTCCGAATCCTACTCTAGTCCTCCTTCGTCTGTCAATGCAGCAGTTCCACCCGCAGCTACAGAGGATCAGGAGCAGACAGATCCCGGCACACTAGCTGCAGTAGAATCAAATGCCTCTACTTGTTTCTTCTGTGGAAACAGCAACCACCTTCGTTCAAAGTGTCCTGCCCGTGACGCAGTTTGTTCTAACTGTCAGAAAAAGGGCCATTTTGCAAAAGTTTGCCATGAAAGGAAAATAAGCAAGAATAACATTTCTGCTGTAGCCTGGTCTCTTACACTTGCCACCGTGGGTGCCCCTGAATCTCTTTCGAAGTCACTAGGAACTGTTATCATCAAAGGATTGGAAGTCAAAGCCCTTTTTGACAGTGGTAGCACTGAAAGCTTTATTCATCCGAGGTTGGTGGAGAGGGTTGCTCTTACTGTTCATCCTTCATCTGGTACAGTATCCATGGCTACGTCAGTATCTAGTAAGGTTAGTATCACTGGTACCTGTGTCGCTACTCTCTCCTACCAAGGACATAAATATGCGGGTTATAAACTGTCCGTCTTGCCTGGACTTTGTGCTGATCTAATCCTTGGGCTTGATTTCCAATCCCAGCATTCAAGTGTCACCTTCCATTACGGGGGCTCTCAACCACCATTGGCTGTCTGTGGTTTTAGTAGACTGAATATAGATCCACCTGAGCCATTTGCGAATCTAACTGCAGACTGCCATCCAATTGCCTCCAAGTCCCGGAGGTACAGCCAAGAGGATTCTGTCTTTATTGATCAGGAAGTGAAAAGATTAGTCAAAGAAGGCATCATAGAACCAAGCCTCTCACCATGGCGGGCACAGGTGGTTGTGACTAAGGATGAAAATCACAAGAAGAGGCTAGCGATTGACTACTCGCAAACAATTAACAGATTCACACTTCTAGATGCTTTCCCATTGCCCAGAATAAGCGACCTGGTAAACAAGTTCGCCCAGTACAGAGTCTTCAGCACTATTGATCTTCGAAGTGCATATCATCAGGTGCCACTCAAGGATAAAGACAAGCCTTAAACAGCGTTTGAAGCTCGAGGAAATCTCTATCAGTTCACCCGCCTGCCCTTCGGGGTCACCAATGGCGTAGCCTGTTTTCAGAGAGAGATGATGAAGTTTGTCAATGAGTATGATCTTGAGGCGAGCTTCCCTTACCTTGACAATGTTACTATTTGTGGCAAGGACCAGGAGGATCATGATACTAACATGGAACATTTTCTTGAAGCTGCCAAGCACAAGAACCTTTGTTATAACACTGAAAAGTGTATTTTCTCAACCCGGCGTCTCCCCATCTTCGGATACATTATTGAGGAGGGTACCATACGGCCGGATCCTGATCATTTACGACCCCTGCGTGAACTTCCCATTCCACACGACTCAAGGTCCATGAGCAGGTGTCTCGGATTATTCTCCTACTATTCGCAATGGATCCCAAGGTTCTCGGACTGAATCAAACCAAATGACTTTTGCAGGTAATTTCCTCTGCCTCCGCCAGCTGTTGAAGCATTTGAAAGTCTCAAGAAGACAATGGAGGATGCTGTTGTCACCGCTATTGATGAGACCATTCCCTATGAGGTCGAGACAGATTAATCCGAAGCTGCGCTAGCAGCTACTCTCAATCAAAATGGAAAACCTGTTGCCTTCTTCTCACGAACCCTTCAAGACAATAAACTGAAGCATGCATCCATAGAGAAGGAGGCCCAGGCCATAATAGAAGCGGTGAGGCATTGGAGACACTTCCTAACTGGAAGACACTTCATCCTGAAAACTGACCAGAAATCAGTGTCCTACATGTTTGACAAGCATCACAGAGGGAAGATAAAGAACGAGAAGTTCTTGCGTTGGAGACTTGAACTATCCTGCTTCAGTTTAGACATCGTCTATCGCTCCGGGAGAGATAACATCCCAGCTGACATTGCGCATTGCGCACGAGTATTGCGTGACGTTTCGCGTTACATTATAGTTCGTTGTGTTGTACATGTAGTGTGACTTGACTTTATCATATATGAGCCTACAATCCTCGTGGCCGCAGTTAGCCGCCATGTTTTGTGTAAGTAGGAGTTTTGGTGATTAAAGCCTAATATTCTTCAGGCAAACGTCCTCGCTCATTTATAACAATTATTTCATACTTTTTAAACACCTTTTCCTTTTATTTTCTTGTTCTTTTTATAAGATTGCTGTAATATTAATTTTAGTTGAGTCATCGCCGAAGCCGGTAGTGTAAACAGTTGGGGTCAATGTCAACAACATTCATTCGCTAACTCACATTTGACCGTTCGCGAATTCGGGAGACTCTTTCCCGTTAATAATTAAAGTTGCTAATAAATCAGGAGAGCTCATAGAAAGATACCCTAACTGATATCCGAAATGGACCTATTTAAGGATACCATGCCTTTCCGATGCTTCTAATTAAACAATAAATATGCCTAAGACACCGCTTGATTTGATGCCGAGTAAATCGAGTAACATGATACTGTGTGCGAAGTCTCACCAAGACAAGTATTCGTATCAGACTCATAAAAGTTTCGTCTGCAACGTAGGCTAATGGCATCCCAGTCTTGCCAAGTTTTAAAAAAATTATAAGGCATACTAGATTAAGACAGAATTTCCTCTTCATAGTATTCTTACAAAAACCAATTTTGACACCTGAATAACCCGGACTCGCAGTTTTGTGCAATTCGCAAACGATTTCCCTGGAAGCTAGTGAGCATTACACAGCTAAATCCACTACTTTTAATAATTTTTAAATATTTTTTAACTTCCACACAGTCGTTTTGCTTTCCTGTAAAAGTTTTAAAAGGGGAAATATAACCAAGTATCAGGCACATGGTGCGTTTCCCACGTTTCTCAGTCGAAACATTTATAAAATGTATCGTTTGGACTTGAACAATGATTATGCGTCGTTTACTTAGCTAGCCAATAACCTAAAATAGATTGAAACAGCCCATACTAAACACACATTGTGTTAACACCTCCTTGAGTCTCTGCCGGATTACGACGTTTCTTGGCGGTCATCTTAAGAGAAGTGTATAGGTGTACACCTCTGTAGCCACAATCGTCATTTATAAATGTCAGTTGTGAAATCACTCCTACATTTCGAGGCTTTTAAAACACGGTATGTGGGCTGTTTGTAGCGCACGTTTTTTCAGAATTACTTTTAAGCCATGGTTATCCACAAGAGTTTTTCTGCAGGGGTGTTTGGCTATCAGTGTCCAAGGTAAGGTTGCTACACACGAAATGTATCAGACTTGAAAGGGAAAATGTCCGTTTTCTTTATCGTAGAGAATTCCACCAGGACCAAGAAATTAAAACTGCAGTACTGAAGTGGCTGCCAAAGCCGTTTAAGGCCTGGTTCAAGAATGTAAAGTAGAATTATGGTTAAGCAGCTATATCTCTTGTTCTATTTGTTTTAACAAGCTGAACTTTTCCCTGATTATAAAGCTCCATGTCCTGCCTTGCCTTAACATATTATTATTCTGAACACGTGACATGCTACGTAATCATTTTGTTAAAATTTGGTAAATCGGCGAATTGGTGGCGAATCTTTGTCATATTGATCATTAAAATATAGATAGGACCCTGCGCACGCTGATTGGTGAAAAACCCATGTTATAAAACATAAAACATTAAACATAGAAAAGGAGAGTATAAAGCACAGAAAAGGCGTGTTATATTGTTTTGCGCGCGTAAAATTTATATTTTCAAGCAAATGAAGAAGCCTAAGCCGTGTATTACACTCAGATAAAACACTCCGGTCATTCGAGAACACTCGAGAAATGTAGAAAACACTCGCCTGCGGCTCGTGTTTTCTACATTTCCCTCGTGTTCTAAAGCAAATGAAGAAGCCTAAGCCGTGTATTACACTGTGATAAAACACACCGGTCATTTGAGAACACTCGAGAAATGTAGAAAACACTCGCCTGCGGCTTGTGTTTTCTACATTTCCCTCGTGTTCTCAAATGACCATCGTGTTTTATCATAGTGTAATACACGGCTTAGGCTTCTTTATTTGTTAAAGAAATATAATTAATAGATTATTTTCACCAGTAAAAGCCTTTGCCTCAGGCCTTAAACTACTTGAGTCAGGTGGGTACAGTTTGTAAGCCCGACAATGTAATTCATCACTCTTCTGGTTTTTTTTTTTTTTTCACTTCGTCTTTGCGCATTTTTTTCAGTCATCCTCCCTGGCATGAATATCTTTTCTCCCCGCACTCCCCACTGATCACATTTCTAATGGTCCGTCCCTTTCGAGAGTTATTATTGCGAGATTTTACCTGAAGGCTCTTTTGACGTCGCTCAACGTGGTCTTTGTGCCAATATCTCGTTCACGTTTCAAGCAACGCCAAATCCCTCCACTTAGAACATTTACCAATGTTTTGCGGGTTTTTGTAAAGTTTTGGGTGATTTTTGGGCATTTCTTGAAAGAAATATATTTTTTCTTGAAAGATAGATTAAATTGAGGAAAATATGAAATGTTGAAGATGTGATGGATTTGGAAAATTGAAATTTAAAGTGAAGAATTAACAGACGGACACCAAACAGTCCCCTACCAGCCTGGCGCTCTTTTTTGAGGGGGTCAGCTGTCTGGTAGTGTTCCCAACCCATTTTAATCTTAACAATTCCCTTTTAAAACTACTTCAAATTTCACTCCTAATCAGGTAGAATCCCCCCTTAAGTTAATTTGATTTGATTGCAGTCGTGCCAACAGTCAGGTTATGAAGCAATTTCATGTAAAGTTAGGTACGATTTTGCAATTTTAGCACCATTATCTTTTCGTGCTGATAAACATTGTAATTTGGCATGTAATCGCGGGAAATGTTTTAGATCTCTCGCTTTCTGGTGAATATACTTCCGGGATCATTCTCAGTTGTGGTTTTCACTTTTTTCCCCTCTCCCTTCGCGGAACAGATCAGTTTAAAAGCGTCCTTGCACTAAGAAATATATCGCCTTGCGCTAAAATACCTCAATAGGCTCAACTAATTTATTAGTAATTGAAATTCATGAAAAGAAACTCACTAAAGAAATGTCAAATATGAGTAGTAAACAAATTTTGATGACATTGACCGCAAGTGTTTACGCTATATCACAACCAAAATTAGAGCATGTTTATAAGAACCAAGATACATGTAATGAAAAGACAAGGTGTTTAAACGTATAATATAATGTAACAAGGCTGCCCATTTCTCTGGGAATACGAGATTTTAAATCAACTCATGCTTCAACTAAGAATGCGTGATGTGTGACGTAACGGCCAGTGACGCCGGATCAGTAGTGGTTAGTACCGCAGTAGAATTCAAAGCAAGGCTTGAGAGATTTCCCGTAAAATAAGTCTCATGGAGTTCTCCAAGCGTTAAAACTCAATAAATCTAATCAGGAGATGTCAAAAAGTTCGCTGAGAAACTCAAAACCGCATTTTAGGCAACGGATGAGATTCGTCATTTCCACACAAATTGTTAAAATTTTCGCTACTTTGTCGAATTTTTTGTGTTTCAAAATTATGAGTGCCCACAACTTTTAATGCAGATAATTGTAGCTTAGGCTTAGTAAATTACGCTGATAACAGTCATCATTCATGAAGAGGTCCCACTTTTAAAATAAAAAGTCTGTTTGTTTGGAGGCTATGTCAGCAAAGATGGTAAAGACGTCTTTAAGCGGATCACGTTAAGACGTCATAACTTTGCTTGCGTTTAAGATAAGCAGATAGATTTTAGTTGTGTGGAAAGAAGAAAGAATTATGCAGTAATTCTGAAAGAATTAGGTTGTTTCATTGAATGTGCGAAGTTTGATCAAGCATAGCGTAACCCCCAATTTTGGGGGTTTAAATTTCCCGTTTTTGTGGTTTTCGGGGTGCCTACGAAAAAAATTCTTCAAAAAATTAAAAAAGCGAATCTATCGAAATAAAGGCCATTTTCGTTTATTGCATATGTTGTTTGACTTGTGTAGAAAAAATGGAGACGATCCATTTTCCACGAAAATTTGAGTGGTCGGTTCTTACACGGACACGATCTTAAGGATGATCGCGCTAATTGTTTCTGTGCATCCTTACTGCGCACGCAAACTCACATGCCACGTCATGCATGAGCGCGCGCGCAAAGTCACAAAATAAACAAATGATAGGGCTGCCACGAAGCTCTTCGGAACGTCTCACAGGATTGGTTGAGAAAATTATATACAAACAATGATAACAATGGATCCTAGCCCTAAAACAATAGAGCTTCGTGCCAACAAGATCCAATGAAATTAGAGGTTCTAGAGAGCTTCGTGACAACAGAAATGATAGGGCAGATGGCCATTGCTAGAGCTTTGCCTGGATTTAACGATCTTGGACGTACGGTGACCCCAATTTTTCTTTCGATGGATCATTTTCTCTACTGATTTGCTACGTTTAGGGAAAAAAATGAAGAAAATCTACCGACTAGAAGTTTGTATTTTTGGCAAAATGCACCGTCGAATTCCGTTCTTATTAGCTCTTCGTGCATCTGCGCAGCGGTTTCAAATGCCTCTTAAGGTGGCCGAACTCAGTTTTCGCGCGTGCTTTTGCTGATGCAATTCAGCACGTGCACAAGGATTTTAAAAAAACAAACATGCCGTCAATAGAGCGATCATTTTATTTAGTCAACACCCGCACTATCTGTGTTAATTTTCTCTATAATTCAACGCAGTGTATTGATGGCTTTAGTCTTTTATTACAGAGGTATGTTAGAAAAAGTAACGATGCAAAGAAACCAGCAATTCTCAGCTTTTGTTTGTTACCGAAGGAACCCAGTAAATTGCAGCGCATGCGTAGTAAGTCGAAAAAATTGCGATTGAGTGAAAAATTGACTTTCGGAGATACGCCTACTTCTCGAGAACCACCCATTAGAATTTCACGAAATTTAGAGCTAAAATACTTTACGAAATAAGTAACTGGAGGATTAAAAAAAAAATAAAATTTAACAAAGGAAATTCAAGATATGCCAGTGAACCTTCAACGAGGGATAATTAAAGATATGTTTGTGAAATTATTATTAAAATAGGGCTAACATGTGAGTATCGTTACAAGCTTGTTGCATGCAAATTATAAAGAAAATCTAATCACTAGATTTTCTGCAAATAGACAAAACCGATTTTAAAAGCCTGTTTATAATTAATCATGTTGCCATGGCAACGGCACATACGACAGTTTAATTATCAAAAAGTTGACGTTTGTGTTGTTAACTTGCTTGCTGCCATTTTTGGCGACCAAAGGATCAAGGGTTTTAGAAGCAAAGGCAAATGAAACAGAGGTATCAAAAACTGTGTTCAGCCACCTTAAAGGGTTAATTTTTTTTTGAAAACGTCAGTAACATTTGGAATTATTTACGCAACAGACTCACTCCTACAAAATATGACTAAGATCGTTTGCCTCCGTTGACTCACCTTCGATATTTTTAACTATAAACCCCTGCAGACGGGGCTGAATCATATGGGACAATTTTTCGAAATTAGGGTAGTTTTCCACACGCTTTATCTCTGAAACGAAGACGGTGACCCCAAATTTTTTTGCATTTCTGGCATAAGTAACTCATTATCTGCCTGCAGTAAAAATTTAAAAAAATTCTATCGACTGGAAAATTTTCGCGCGAACGTCCTTAGGAATTAAAGTCGATCCTGTTATGTGGTTGCATTATGTCAGTTGCATTCTATCTTTCATAATAACACCTATTAGTAGAATTCTACTAGTACACTAATGCAAATGCTGTAATCTGATTGGCTGAGCCATTACACACTATCAGCCATTAGTGTGCAGTAGCTGGAACTAGTCTACGAAATGGCGACGTTTTATCGTTTTGCCAAAGTTTTGGAGGAAAATTTTGCTGAAAATGGATAATTAAATTTCTGAGAAGACTTAACGAAGGACATTTACGGTTTCTTAACTTTAGAAAAGTTGAAACTATTGAAAAAAATGATGCGCGCCCGTATAAAACTTAAATTTTAAATTCGGAATCAATCCGAGCGATATTTTAAGGCACAAAGTTTAATAACACGTCGAGAAATAATTGGAAACCGTTATTTCAGGTAAATCTTAGTAAGAATTCTACTAAAACAATTAGATTATTCGCTCTCGATTTCTATGAGGCGATAGTTGATTCGGCCTTCAGTTACAAATGTTTCTACAAATTACATTTATTGGAAAATTTCCCATATTCTTACTTTACTTTATTTCCTTTTAGTTGTCAATATCGGCGCCGTAAGTTAATTATTTACTACATACGCCAAAATGGCTTTAAGTTCCTTAATTATTGAGCAATCCACAGTCCCATGTTTCCCCGCCATTAAATAATTCCTTGGGGATTATCTCGGGGTCAACGAGAAGAAAAGTGGGGATCATTTCGGGGTCGATTTTGGTATCATTTCAGGGTTGGAGATTATTTCGGGATCGGGATCATTTCGGGGGCTGTACAGAACTCACACGCGAGAAACATGCCTATACTTCCTGAACCGATACCTGCACTACGGATGCTTGACGATCCGCTTCCAAACATATTGTTACCATCCTGCCTGGCCAAGATGACTCTCGAATAGGTTCTAGAAGCATTTTCTGATGTGTATACATGGTTGGGACAGTTTGGGAAGCCTTTTTTTTTATTTAGACCCAAACGTCTCTCCAGCCCATGATGCCATCCACCGGCAGCCAGTAGCAAGACTTGCCCAAATCAGAGCAGTTAGACAAAATAGAAAGCGAAGGAAAGATTTGCCGACAAGCTGATGCAGTAACATGACGAGTAGAGAGAAAAAAGACAAATATAGAATCTGTTTAGACCCATCAAACACAAGCAAGCATCCAACTCCAAGCCTCGAGGACATCTTGCCACCACTTAACGGTGCAAAGTGTTTTTAAGTTGCTGATGCGATGTCAGGTTTCACCAACATACTTCTAGATCGCGAATCAAGCTTGGCCACAATATTCCATACACCTTTGGGCAGGTGCCGGTGGCTTCGACTGCCTATGGAGTCTCAAGTGGCGCTAAAGAGTATCAAGCGAGACAACAGGAAGCCTTGGAGGATTGAAAGGTGTCTGCAATATTGCTGATGATGTTCCTATTTATGGTGTGGACAAACAAAAGGAGAGGCCGAGAAAGTTTATCATGAGAATCTTTACAATTTTCTGCTGCGAATGCAACAAGTGAAACTCAAGCTGAACCCCACCAAGTGGAGCGAGGTTTAAAACTCAGAAGATGACTTTCATGGGATTCTAGTCCAGAAGGGAAGAAGCAATGGTTAGCCCCTCTCCATCCATGGTCGAAGCAACCTTAAGCATGCCCAAACTTTCAGACCCAGGTGCTGTTTAACGTTATTTGGGCATGCTCAATTTCTTTGCCTGTAGGATATGTCACTTTTTAGTGGACGAACTCAACTAACAAAGTTTTTGTTGAGTCTAAGGAATTCATTGCCTATGCCCCTGTTATGGGTTATTTCAATTCACAATTGCCCGTAACCCTTCAGGTGGCTGCATTAGGTGATGGCGTTGATGGAGCGCTCTTGTAGTATGATCAACCAGTGGCATTCTACTCGAACACCCTAACAGAAACTGAACAAAGATACGCTGTGATTGAAAAGGAATGTCTTACTATCCGCTTGGCGTTTGCGAAATGGGGCAGTCTACTTTATGGAAAGTCAGATATTATCGCACAAATGGATCATCAGCCACTAGAGAGTATCTTGAAGAAACCTCTCAACAAAGGACCACGGCGTCTGTAAGTGAATTATAAGAAAGGGGCACCACAAGTCATAGCAGACACCCTGTCCAGAGCTCCTCTACCACTGCTCACTGCAGCAAATCGCTCCAGAGAACAGATATTTTGATTAGAATTAGAAGCAATGGCTTTGGACAATTCTAGTATCTCCAAGGTTACTCAAGAAAACTTACAGGAGCAGAAAACTACAGATCCAGCGCTGCGAAAGCTATCTCTTCTCGTAATGACTGGCTGGCCAATGTCAGAGCAAGTGTGGATCCATTGGTGCGACCTTACTACACTTTCAACGATAAACTCTCTGTGGCAGACGGCATAGTGTATAAAGGCCAGCATGCAGTTATTCCAAGCTCATGCGACCAGCTATGCTTGGTAAAATCCACAAAACGTATTTGTTTAGCCGTACTTGATAACATGAAAGCAAGTAATTTAGTTTAGCAAACATCGTCAGTTTTGCATATAACGGGTTGTGCGCGCTTACCATTGCACCAGATCTTTAAAATAATCATTTCTACAGATTTTACATTTTATAAGCTTTACAGTCATATATACTTTGCTAAGGCTTTATCGCTAACGATGTGCGTAAGAACGATTTTCCGGAAGACACTCCTGAAGGTCTAAAGTAACCTTAATCGCGCCCTTGTAGCATTGAGCTTATTCCTAGTCAATTTTTAGTCTTGTGTATTGAGTTTCTAGAATATTTCTCTCTATTTAATACAAAATAGCTTTCTTTTCTTGTTGCATTTAAGGTGAGTTTAGTTTTTATAATCAGTTTCAGAAACATGAAAGTTAAATATATGCAATACATATTTGTGGTTCCTATAATTTAAAAATGGTTGTGGGCGACGCAAACAAAAGCAAAACCAACAAAATCAAAACAGCGCAGTTCAGAGCTTTCAACACTTCCTGTTAGCTTTTTTGCTGCTGTTCCTCTCTGTTTCTCTCGTTTAGTCAGTTTTTCGCTTCACATGCAATATCTATTTGCAGCACTGTCGTGCCCTGTTTTAAATAGTAGAGTGCAACAGGAAAGCACAATAAAGCAGACGCGAATTTTAATAATTATATATTCTGTTATTTTCGTTCAAGTTTGTTTTGTGATGGGGTGTTCTTATCTTTAGGATCCTGGGTATTCTCTTTTAAGACTTTTTGATTTAGCCATTAATTCAGAAGTTTTTCATTCTTTTTACATTGTACCTGCACTTTCGTTTCCTTTCGTTTTCTCGATTTCGGTGATGGGAACTCAATTTTTGAGTGGGATTGTCTTAAACTCCCTACAGCTCTGATCTTTCGCCATGGCTGGGATGAGTGGCCCCCGTTATCAATTTGAATGTGGTATGCATCTTACACCTAAATTACATGGTCTTTTGTTAAAGAGCTTTTCTAAAGGCGTTGACGAACGTGTTGCGCGTTAGTGAATGTTTGTATTCAACAGCACTAGAAGCAACCCTTTTTTTCTCCAGCAGTGGTTGTTAAGGGTAGTAATGATAATGAGTCCAACTTACAAGTCTAACAGCTCTGTGTTGTTTGAGAAAGCGTCGGGAGACAAGTTCTTTAACTGATTGTCTGACAAAACCCTGACAACAAAAGCATCAAAGTAAGTAGTTAGAGCCGAGTGGTATCGGTAATTTATCGAGGGTGATTGACTAGGGAAGCTAGTTCTAAAAAGTCATGTTCAGAGTCTAACTAAAAGCGTTTGTCGGTTAAAAGTGTTCGAGGATGGTACAGGCGATAAGATCTTGCAAATTCTGTTAACAATTCGGCTACTATTCCTCATAAGGACTTAATGACTGGTACTATACTTCGGCTATTATTCATCAATACGCACTTTGTGACTAGCCCCAAGGGAAGCAACAAGTCTTGTTTCCGTGTATCCTTCAATATTACCAGGGACGAAGGCGAAGAAAACTTTCCCGTCTCCAGTGCTACTCGTCTTAAAATGCCGTTGGCGAGTAGCTCTGGACGCGCCACAAAAAATAGTTTTTCATGGGCTAAAATAAGGGTTGCGCAGCAGAAACGAATATTACAAAGCATTACGCATTCCATTTTACTTCCGGCTCTGGTGTTGCAACTTTCGCTGGCACGCTTTTCAGAGAAGCAAAACAAATAGCCATCTTTCCGAAAGAATCGTAAACGTTTCACCGTAACCAAAGCAGATCATCACCTGCAACGATGTCGTTCTCGATCGTTGTCATCATCTTTTGATTTAGCAGCCAAGAAGGTGAATAGACACGTTTAAAAACTTTAGTAAGAAATCATAAAATCAAATTGCAATTGGCAGTTGGTCAGTTTCAAGAACCATACGTCTCACTTCAAGAAAAGTTCAAGAGGAAGCCTTTAGCCAGGTTAAGGAGATTCTAGTAATCCAAAATGTTACGACAATAAATTGCCAAAATGAGTCAAAGGTCCCTTTTCTAATGTTGTGCTTTATAACTTTCATGCACTTGGAGGATGTTGTAAGTGGTATGAACATGTCAACTTGAAGTTAGGCTTGCTTCTTCGCAGAAGTTATGTGCTACAATTTTACTTGCCACGAAAGCTTTTGCTATAATATTATTAATTGAGACCTCCCTTACATACTCCCTCCCTCCCTTCCTCCACCCCTCCCTCCCTCCTCCCCATTAAACACAAACAAACCCGTTATGGCTAGGCAAAAATTTTGATTATTGCCGAAATTCAATATGGCGCCTTGAAAAATCGGACCAATCAGGAGTCAAATTAAGAATTCATATAACGGCATCTTCTCGGACACCCAAAGCAGCAGTAAAACCTGGACACCAGGTCCCAGGTTCCCATAGAAAGGAGGATAAACGCAGGATTCTGTATTCGACAGAGAGAAAAATGGAACATACAGATTTTTGTGTCTAGTGCGAAGCACAGACACTATGAGAAAACACTAAAATCCTCCTCTCTCATACGCATAAAGTTTCTTAAGGTTTCTTCTACGTGACACATTACATGAAGCATTCTTTACTGGGTACCAGGAGGGTAGTATCATCGAAAATCGCTCGTAATGTCTTCGTGACCCGAAATAAACAACAGATGACAATCGGAACCAATCGAATGTGTATTAGTAGAGACGACAATTGCGTCAACACCATGTAGTTTCCACGTTAATTCCCGACCACTGCAACTCTTTACGACGATTTGCTTTCGTTGCTTTCTTCGACGTGTGTGATACGAGCTGTTCAATCGGTAAGTTACCTTTTACTTTCTTGCTTGGTGATGAATTTCTTAAGACGTATTTTCTCAGTATGCCACAGATTTCGAATTATGTGTCAATTCGGCCGAATGAAAGGTTTCGAAAGGTGCTTCAAAGTTGAAGATCAAGGCACTTGGCGCCAACAGAATCTGCATGCTGCAATTTTGCGACCGCCTGCGAAGAGGATACAAATTAAGCTTTATGAGCCCCATTTGGGGAAAGAAGGGCCCGTTATGGGAAATATTGAGCCCCTTTTGAAGATAACAAAGCCCGCTGAGGGATTAAATAAGCACTTTCAGGGAAATGTAAACGGCAGAAAATCTTACGTCGCTGAAGGATTTCAAAATGTAAAAACACCTTTCATTAGCAAAACATATACGAAAGCTGTCGGCGATTTCCTTCCGAGAAAGTCATACTAGAACTCGTAATCTTGTTTAATATCACCCAAAAGTCGTTTTTACTGAATCTTTCCATGCGATGGTCAGCACTGATGCGGAGGTGTGCTCGCCGTGTGACAGAGAATTTGATAGACATTGCAAAGTACAGGTAAAACGTCGTAGAGACCAAGAGCCGTCAAGATTACCGATAAAAAAGACTATAAGCTCCATGAAAAAGAGAAAAGCTAGACGCAAGCTGAAGCGCATTTTCAGGAAATCTACTCCTAAATCTTCAAGTTTGTACAAATTAGCGACTGACTATAAGTTATGGTATGTAACATACGTACTCAGATGCGACTGATAACAGGTTCACCATTTGACCATAATCATAGTTAAAAAAGGGGAATAGTTATGAAACTCGTCAAAGTTCTTTGTTGTATGTTATTGTTCTGTTTTTTGGTCTTGACACAAAACACAATTGTTGTTTATTCTAAGCCGATGAACTAACCAATAGACACGTGTTGGTTACTTTATTCATCTATAGTGTATGAGAGCAAAACAAAAGATTGAGCAGGGTCGTAGACCTTCCATGCAACATTAATCTAGGCGGCTTTGTTTGCTCCTTTGACGTTTGCCGGGCTTGATAACCATTTCCCTCTATTAACTATGACCATATCGATACTAATTTGCATGAATCAGAAGTCAATGTACACATTTTAGAAACAACACGCAATGAATGCTGAGCTACATAAATTGTATGTTTGGTTGACATCAAGCAAATTAAAAAAAATTAAATTTCGTTGTATTCCGTCCATATCAAAACAGACTCTCCTTTCAAACCAAAATAAGCATATTTGACAATGAGAAAAATATGACCGTTCCCCTAGACCTCGAAGATTACGTTAAGTATCTAGGAATATTAATTGACTCTAATCTTTGTTGGAAGATCCATACTGAATATATCGCCCTCAAAATAAGTAAAACCGTAGGTCTTATTGCAAAATTAAGACACTTTCTACCTCTCCACACCCTACTACATATTTATCAGTCTTTAATCTCTCCTTAAATCACTTATGGATTATCTGTCTGGGGTCAGGCCTATAAGACTTATCTAAATGAAACTTTAATTCTACAAAAACGTGTACCGCGTTTCATGTACTTCACAAAGAAAACTGAACACACTATTCCACTCTTTATTAATGCTAAGATTCTACCCCTAAACTTATTATACTATAAAACTTTATCTGAATTGATGCACAACGTTAGCACTGCTACTGCCCCAGTTAACATACGTAATCTATTTACAAAAACGTCTAGTGTCTATTCTTACAACACACGTTCTTCTGCTTTAGAAAATTTTTACATCAAAGCTTCAAGACTTGAAATACAAAAAAAACGCCTTTTCCATGGCTAGAGGATCCTGATGCGATAGATGGAGTTTAGTGTCATCTGCATAGCTTATCAGCCTACAATCTCTAATTGCAAATGTAAGATCATTCATGAAGATATTAAACAATAGTGGTTTAAGTAAGGATCCCTGTGGCACTCGTTTTGACACACCCATCCAGGTGGAGAAGGTATGGCCCAACTTAACTCGTTGATATCAGCATGATAAGTAACTTCGCAAGAGTGCCACTGAATTGTCGCTCACACCATAGTTTTTCATACATGAGGAAAACTAACAATGTAATCTTGCAGCGCCGAGGTTGAACCCAAACTGGAATGAGCCTCGGTCAACTCACGTGTCTCAAACGCTAGGATGGACTGGTCTGAAGCTAGCATCAACACTTAGCGTGTATGTGCTAAATAATAAGCACTTAATGACTGGCCACAAGAGAAACAGTGAGTTTTGTCTTCCCGAGACCCTCAATGTTCCCCGAAGCGAAGCCGAGGGGAACATTGAGGTCGAGGCTCTCTCCTCCGCACAGGCCTCTTTCGCGCTGGTTTGACCGTAAAGGTTCCTTGGCCGTAGGCCTAGGAAGAAGGAGAAAACGACAGCGCTCGTCGTGACGTGTAAACCATGCCTTGCGTGTTGCATACAACTTCAACGCACTGGTAAAAGTAGCTACTGTCCTTGATATTGATGTGGATATTGTATGAATCGTACACACGAATTACCCTGTTTACGATTGTAGGAAAATGCTGCGAGATGCTGTTTTACGTTTGTATTCGACAGCATTGTTGTCAACCCTTTCACGTGAATAATTAATCTCCAGCTGTGTTTATTAATGTGGGTAATGAAGTGATTACGGGTGAAACTAGCAAATAATCAGAATTTTTGACACAACGGTAAAATAAAATTTATTTCTTATTTCTCTATTTGATTATCTATTTATATCATCGCTGACAAACTACCCTTACAACTGTGGGTTTCGACTTGCTTATTTATTGAGCAATTTTGCGCTAAACGTTGCCATGACAATTTATCAGTTTTACATGTGTAAGGTCTTTGTTATGGATATGTGGATACTGAGTTCAACTTACAGTCCTAACAGCTCAGTGTTGTTCGAGAATATTCTTGGAGGCAAAGCTTTTAACTGATTTCCCGACAAATCCCTAACATTAGAGAAAACATTACAGAAAAAATTTTTCCATTTCATTTCCATTTCTATACTTTACATTAACCACAAAAAAGATAACCAATAAAAAAAAATAACGCAATACACTAAAAAAAATTATTTTTTCAAGCGAAAATTGAGTGGGTGGTTCTTGGTGAGACAGCCTCTTAAATCACAGTATGGCTTCATTCTACATGTAACAACCTCTTATAACGAGAAGACGTCAGATAGAAGCTTCTATATTTACGGTTGCCGTGTTACTAAAAGGAAATCGGTCCTTTTTCTCGAAACAATTAGGGATTAATTGTAGTTGTGAACAAATCGGACTTATTCTTATTTTCAGTCATGGTTGTGGCAGCCACTAGTGGAAATTACTAAAAGGTCCAATCTGTTCACGCGTACAAATAATCCCTAATTGTGTCTCGAACAGGCCAATTTCCTGTAAAATAATGTAATGTAATTAGGGTAAGATTTTAAAGAAACAAAGCGGGAAAAGACACGTTTTTTTTCACATTTCCGCTCTGAGTTTAATATTAAGAAAAAACTTTTACTGCAGATAGAGAAATCGCTTTTCTACGTTTACTAGCTAGCTAGCAAGGTCCGTTTTTGAGTCCATTGAGCTGGACATTAGCCTATATGTCAGAGTGCCGGAAATGTTCTGCTTGGGACTTGATCAAATTATTTGGTTTTAACCGTAAAAAAAATTTCTACGCCTACAACAATCACTCGATCGGCTCAAAAACGCTAGTAAACCTGAAAAAGAGGTTTCTCCATTTATGGTATATATGTTTCGTCTCCATATGTGAAATCAGGACGTAATAAAGGAAAAAACGGTTAACAGCTTTGCTTCTTTGTAAATTTGCCCTGATCACCTATGATGCAACTAAGAACATGAACACGTCTATTGCGTTACTAAGTTAATGAAAATGTTCATGTATGATATATGGGTATTTATTTCCAATTTACTCAGATATCTTACGCAAAACCATCTTACGGAGCTGACTGATGAACTATTTTCCAACTTGGTCAACTTAGTTTGGCTGTAAGTTAAAAAAAGAACCTGTACTAGATTAAAATAGCAGCATTTTCGTTAATAAACAATTTTTTTAGTGTATTGCGTTATTTTTTTTTTGGTTATCTTTTTTGTGGTTAATGTAAAATAGAAATGGAAATGAAATGGAAAAATTTTTCTGTAATGTTTTCTCTAATGTTAGGGATTTGTCGGGAAATCAGTTAAAAGCTTTGCCTCCAAGAATATTCTCGAACAACACTGAGCTGTTAGGACTGTAAGTTGAACTCAGTATCCACATATCCATAACAAAGACCTTACACATGTAAAACTGATAAATTGTCATGGCAACGTTTAGCGCAAAATTGCTCAATAAATAAGCAAGTCGAAACCCACAGTTGTAAGGGTAGTTTGTCAGCGATGATATAAATAGATAATCAAATAGAGAAATAAGAAATAATTTTATTTTACCGTTGTGTCAAAAATTCTGATTATTTGCTAGTTTCACCCGTAATCACTTCATTACCCACATTAATAAACACAGCTGGAGATTAATTATTCACGTGAAAGGGTTGACAACAATGCTGTCGAATACAAACGTAAAACAGCATCTCGCAGCATTTTCCTACAATCGTAAACAGGGTAATTCGTGTGTACGATTCATACAATATCCACATCAATATCAAGGACAGTAGCTACTTTTACCAGTGCGTTGAAGTTGTATGCAACACGCAAGGCATGGTTTACACGTCACGACGAGCGCTGTCGTTTTCTCCTTCTTCCTAGGCCTACGGCCAAGGAACCTTTACGGTCAAACCAGCGCGAAAGAGGCCTGTGCGGAGGAGAGAGCCTCGACCTCAATGTTCCCCTCGGCTCGCTTCGGGGAACATTGAGGGTCTCGGGAAGACAAAACTCACTGTTTCTCTTGTGGCCAGTCATTAAGTGCTTATTATTTAGCACATACACGCTAAGTGTTGATGCTAGCTTCAGACCAGTCCATCCTAGCGTTTGAGACACGTGAGTTGACCGAGGCTCATTCCAGTTTGGGTTCAACCTCGGCGCTGCAAGATTACATTGTTAGTTTTCCTCATGTATGAAAAACTATGGTGTGAGCGACAATTCAGTGGCACTCTTGCGAAGTTACTTATCATGCTGATATCAACGAGTTAAGTTGGGCCATACCTTCTCCACCTGGATGGGTGTGTCAAAACGAGTGCCACAGGGATCCTTACTTAAACCACTATTGTTTAATATCTTCATGAATGATCTTACATTTGCAATTAGAGATTGTAGGCTGATAAGCTATGCAGATGACACTAAACTCCATCTATCGCATCAGGATCCTCTAGCCATGGAAAAGGCGTTTTTTTTGTATTTCAAGTCTTGAAGCTTTGATGTAAAAATTTTCTAAAGCAGAAGAACGTGTGTTGTAAGAATAGACACTAGACGTTTTTGTAAATAGATTACGTATGTTAACTGGGGCAGTAGCAGTGCTAACGTTGTGCATCAATTCAGATAAAGTTTTATAGTATAATAAGTTTAGGGGTAGAATCTTAGCATTAATAAAGAGTGGAATAGTGTGTTCAGTTTTCTTTGTGAAGTACATGAAACGCGGTACACGTTTTTGTAGAATTAAAGTTTCATTTAGATAAGTCTTATAGGCCTGACCCCAGACAGATAATCCATAAGTGATTTAAGGAGAGATTAAAGACTGATAAATATGTAGTAGGGTGTGGAGAGGTAGAAAGTGTCTTAATTTTGCAATAAGACCTACGGTTTTACTTATTTTGAGGGCGATATATTCAGTATGGATCTTCCAACAAAGATTAGAGTCAATTAATATTCCTAGATACTTAACGTAATCTTCGAGGTCTAGGGGAACGGTCATATTTTTCTCATTGTCAAATATGCTTATTTTGGTTTGAAAGGAGAGTCTGTTTTGATATGGACGGAATACAACGAAATTTAATTTTTTTTAATTTGCTTGATGTCAACCAAACATACAATTTATGTAGCTCAGCATTCATTGCGTGTTGTTTCTAAAATGTGTACATTGACTTCTGATTCATGCAAATTAGTATCGATATGGTCATAGTTAATAGAGGGAAATGGTTATCAAGCCCGGCAAACGTCAAAGGAGCAAACAAAGCCGCCTAGATTAATGTTGCATGGAAGGTCTACGACCCTGCTCAATCTTTTGTTTTGCTCTCATACACTATAGATGAATAAAGTAACCAACACGTGTCTATTGGTTAGTTCATCGGCTTAGAATAAACAACAATTGTGTTTTGTGTCAAGACCAAAAAACAGAACAATAACATACAACAAAGAACTTTGACGAGTTTCATAACTATTCCCCTTTTTTAACTATGATTATGGTCAAATGGTGAACCTGTTATCAGTCGCATCTGAGTACGTATGTTACATACCATAACTTATAGTCAGTCGCTAATTTGTACAAACTTGAAGATTTAGGAGTAGATTTCCTGAAAATGCGCTTCAGCTTGCGTCTAGCTTTTCTCTTTTTCATGGAGCTTATAGTCTTTTTTATCGGTAATCTTGACGGCTCTTGGTCTCTACGACGTTTTACCTGTACTTTGCAATGTCTATCAAATTCTCTGTCACACGGCGAGCACACCTCCGCATCAGTGCTGACCATCGCATGGAAAGATTCAGTAAAAACGACTTTTGGGTGATATTAAACAAGATTACGAGTTCTAGTATGACTTTCTCGGAAGGAAATCGCGACAGCTTTCGTATATGTTTTGCTAATGAAAGGTGTTTTTACATTTTGAAATCCTTCAGCGACGTAAGATTTTCTGCCGTTTACATTTCCCTGAAAGTGCTTATTTAATCCCTCAGCGGGCTTTGTTATCTTCAAAAGGGGCTCAATATTTCCCATAACGGGCCCTTCTTTCCCCAAATGGGGCTCATAAAGCTTAATTTGTATCCTCTTCGCAGGCGGTCGCAAAATTGCAGCATGCAGATTCTGTTGGCGCCAAGTGCCTTGATCTTCAACTTTGAAGCACCTTTCGAAACCTTTCATTCGGCCGAATTGACACATAATTCGAAATCTGTGGCATACTGAGAAAATACGTCTTAAGAAATTCATCACCAAGCAAGAAAGTAAAAGGTAACTTACCGATTGAACAGCTCGTATCACACACGTCGAAGAAAGCAACGAAAGCAAATCGTCGTAAAGAGTTGCAGTGGTCGGGAATTAACGTGGAAACTACATGGTGTTGACGCAATTGTCGTCTCTACTAATACACATTCGATTGGTTCCGATTGTCATCTGTTGTTTATTTCGGGTCACGAAGACATTACGAGCGATTTTCGATGATACTACCCTCCTGGTACCCAGTAAAGAATGCTTCATGTAATGTGTCACGTAGAAGAAACCTTAAGAAACTTTATGCGTATGACGACGAGGAGGATTTTAGTGTTTTCTCATAGTGTCTGTGCTTCGCACTAGACACAAAAATCTGTATGTTCCATTTTTCTCTCTGTCGAATACAGAATCCTGCGTTTATCCTCCTTTCTATGGGAACCTGGGACCTGGTGTCCAGGTTTTACTGCTGCTTTGGGTGTCCGAGAAGATGCCGTTATATGAATTCTTAATTTGACTCCTGATTGGTCCGATTTTTCAAGGCGCCATATTGAATTTCGGCAATAATCAAAATTTTTGCCTAGCCATAACGGGTTGTTTGTGTTTAATGGGGAGGAGGGAGGGAGGGGTGGAGGAAGGGAGGGAGGGAGTAGTAAGGGAGGTCTCAATTAATAATATTATAGCAAAAGCTTTCGTGGCAAGTAAAATTGTAGCACATAACTTCTGCGAAGAAGCAAGCCTAACTTCAAGTTGACATGTTCATACCACTTACAACATCCTCCAAGTGCATGAAAGTTATAAAGCACAACATTAGAAAAGGGACCTTTGACTCATTTTGGCAATTTATTGTCGTAACATTTTGGATTACTAGAATTCTCCTTAACCTGGCTAAAGGCTTCCTCTTGAACTTTTCTTGAAGTGAGACGTATGGTTCTTGAAACTGACCAACTGCCAATTGCAATTTGATTTTATGATTTCTTACTAAAGTTTTTAAACGTGTCTATTCACCTTCTTGGCTGCTAAATCAAAAGATGATGACAACGATCGAGAACGACATCGTTGCAGGTGATGATCTGCTTTGGTTACGGTGAAACGTTTACGATTCTTTCGGAAAGATGGCTATTTGTTTTGCTTCTCTGAAAAGCGTGCCAGCGAAGTTGCAACACCAGAGCCGGAAGTAAAATGGAATGCGTAATGCTTTGTAATATTCGTTTCTGCTGCGCAACCCTTATTTTAGCCCATGAAAAACTATTTTTTGTTGGCGCGTCCAGAGCTACTCGCCAACGGCATTTTAAGACGAGTAGCACTGGAGACGGGAAAGTTTTCTTCGCCTTCGTCCCTGGTAATATTGAAGGATACACGGAAACAAGACTTGTTGCTTCCCTTGGGGCTAGTCACAAAGTGCGTATTGATGAATAATAGCCGAAGTATAGTACCAGTCATTAAGTCCTTATGAGGAATAGTAGCCGAATTGTTAACAGAATTTGCAAGATCTTATCGCCTGTACCATCCTCGAACACTTTTAACCGACAAACGCTTTTAGTTAGACTCTGAACATGACTTTTTAGAACTAGCTTCCCTAGTCAATCACCCTCGATAAATTACCGATACCACTCGGCTCTAACTACTTACTTTGATGCTTTTGTTGTCAGGGTTTTGTCAGACAATCAGTTAAAGAACTTGTCTCCCGACGCTTTCTCAAACAACACAGAGCTGTTAGACTTGTAAGTTGGAACTCATTATCATTACTACCCTTAACAACCACTGCTGGAGAAAAAAAAGGGTTGCTTCTAGTGCTGTTGAATACAAACATTCACTAACGCGCAACACGTTCGTCAACGCCTTTAGAAAAGCTCTTTAACAAAAGACCATGTAATTTAGGTGTAAGATGCATACCACATTCAAATTGATAACGGGGCCACTCATCCCAGCCATGGCGAAAGATCAGAGCTGTAGCGAGTTTAAGACAATCCCACTCAAAAATTGAGTTCCCATCACCGAAATCGAGAAAACGAAAGGAAACGAAAGTGCAGGTACAATGTAAAAAGAATGAAAAACTTCTGAATTAATGGCTAAATCAAAAAGTCTTAAAAGAGAATACCCAGGATCCTAAAGATAAGAACACCCCATCACAAAACAAACTTGAACGAAAATAACAGAATATATAATTATTAAAATTCGCGTCTGCTTTATTGTGCTTTCCTGTTGCACTCTACTATTTAAAACAGGGCACGACAGTGCTGCAAATAGATATTGCATGTGAAGCGAAAAACTGACTAAACGAGAGAAACAGAGAGGAACAGCAGCAAAAAAGCTAACAGGAAGTGTTGAAAGCTCTGAACTGCGCTGTTTTGATTTTGTTGGTTTTGCTTTTGTTTGCGTCGCCCACAACCATTTTTAAATTATAGGAACCACAAATATGTATTGCATATATTTAACTTTCATGTTTCTGAAACTGATTATAAAAACTAAACTCACCTTAAATGCAACAAGAAAAGAAAGCTATTTTGTATTAAATAGAGAGAAATATTCTAGAAACTCAATACACAAGACTAAAAATTGACTAGGAATAAGCTCAATGCTACAAGGGCGCGATTAAGGTTACTTTAGACCTTCAGGAGTGTCTTCCGGAAAATCGTTCTTACGCACATCGTTAGCGATAAAGCCTTAGCAAAGTATATATGACTGTAAAGCTTATAAAATGTAAAATCTGTAGAAATGATTATTTTAAAGATCTGGTGCAATGGTAAGCGCGCACAACCCGTTATATGCAAAACTGACGATGTTTGCTAAACTAAATTACTTGCTTTCATGTTATCAAGTACGGCTAAACAAATACGTTTTGTGGATTTTACCAAGCATAGCTGGTCGCATGAGCTTGGAATAACTGCATGCTGGCCTTTATACACTATGCCGTCTGCCACAGAGAGTTTATCGTTGAAAGTGTAGTAAGGTCGCACCAATGGATCCACACTTGCTCTGACATTGGCCAGCCAGTCATTACGAGAAGAGATAGCTTTCGCAGCGCTGGATCTGTAGTTTTCTGCTCCTGTAAGTTTTCTTGAGTAACCTTGGAGATACTAGAATTGTCCAAAGCCATTGCTTCTAATTCTAATCAAAATATCTGTTCTCTGGAGCGATTTGCTGCAGTGAGCAGTGGTAGAGGAGCTCTGGACAGGGTGTCTGCTATGACTTGTGGTGCCCCTTTCTTATAATTCACTTACAGACGCCGTGGTCCTTTGTTGAGAGGTTTCTTCAAGATACTCTCTAGTGGCTGATGATCCATTTGTGCGATAATATCTGACTTTCCATAAAGTAGACTGCCCCATTTCGCAAACGCCAAGCGGATAGTAAGACATTCCTTTTCAATCACAGCGTATCTTTGTTCAGTTTCTGTTAGGGTGTTCGAGTAGAATGCCACTGGTTGATCATACTACAAGAGCGCTCCATCAACGCCATCACCTAATGCAGCCACCTGAAGGGTTACGGGCAATTGTGAATTGAAATAACCCATAACAGGGGCATAGGCAATGAATTCCTTAGACTCAACAAAAACTTTGTTAGTTGAGTTCGTCCACTAAAAAGTGACATATCCTACAGGCAAAGAAATTGAGCATGCCCAAATAACGTTAAACAGCACCTGGGTCTGAAAGTTTGGGCATGCTTAAGGTTGCTTCGACCATGGATGGAGAGGGGCTAACCATTGCTTCTTCCCTTCTGGACTAGAATCCCATGAAAGTCATCTTCTGAGTTTTAAAACCTCGCTCCACTTGGTGGGGTTCAGCTTGAGTTTCACTTGTTGGCATTCGCAGCAGAAAATTGTAAAGATTCTCATGATAAACTTTCTCGGCCTCTCCTTTTGTTTGTCCACACCATAAATAGGAACATCATCAGCAATATTGCAGACACCTTTCAATCCTCCAAGGCTTCCTGTTGTCTCGCTTGATACTCTTTAGCGCCACTTGAGACTCCATAGGCAGTCGAAGCCACCGGCACCTGCCCAAAGGTGTATGGAATATTGTGGCCAAGCTTGATTCGCGATCTAGAAGTATGTTGGTGAAACCTGACATCGCATCAGCAACTTAAAAACACTTTGCACCGTTAAGTGGTGGCAAGATGTCCTCGAGGCTTGGAGTTGGATGCTTGCTTGTGTTTGATGGGTCTAAACAGATTCTATATTTGTCTTTTTTCTCTCTACTCGTCATGTTACTGCATCAGCTTGTCGGCAAATCTTTCCTTCGCTTTCTATTTTGTCTAACTGCTCTGATTTGGGCAAGTCTTGCTACTGGCTGCCGGTGGATGGCATCATGGGCTGGAGAGACGTTTGGGTCTAAATAAAAAAAAAGGCTTCCCAAACTGTCCCAACCATGTATACACATCAGAAAATGCTTCTAGAACCTATTCGAGAGTCATCTTGGCCAGGCAGGATGGTAACAATATGTTTGGAAGCGGATCGTCAAGCATCCGTAGTGCAGGTATCGGTTCAGGAAGTATAGGCATGTTTCTCGCGTGTGAGTTCTGTACAGCCCCCGAAATGATCCCGATCCCGAAATAATCTCCAACCCTGAAATGATACCAAAATCGACCCCGAAATGATCCCCACTTTTCTTCTCGTTGACCCCGAGATAATCCCCAAGGAATTATTTAATGGCGGGGAAACATGGGACTGTGGATTGCTCAATAATTAAGGAACTTAAAGCCATTTTGGCGTATGTAGTAAATAATTAACTTACGGCGCCGATATTGACAACTAAAAGGAAATAAAGTAAAGTAAGAATATGGGAAATTTTCCAATAAATGTAATTTGTAGAAACATTTGTAACTGAAGGCCGAATCAACTATCGCCTCATAGAAATCGAGAGCGGAATAATCTAATTGTTTTAGTAGAATTCTTACTAAGATTTACCTGAAATAACGGTTTCCAATTATTTCTCGACGTGTTATTAAACTTTGTGCCTTAAAATATCGCTCGGATTGATTCGACATTTAAAATTTAAGTTGTATACGGGCGCGCATCATTTTTTTCAATAGTTTCAACTTTTCTAAAGTTAAGAAACCGTAAATGTCCTTCGTTAAGTCTTCTCAGAAATTTAATTATCCATTTTCAGCAAAATTTTCCTCCAAAACTTTGGCAAAACGATAAAACGTCGCCATTTCGTAGACTAGTTCCAGCTACTGCACACTAATGGCTGATAGTGTGTCAATGGCTCAGCCAATCAGATTACAGCATTTGCATTAGTGTACTAGTAGAATTCTACTAATAGGTGATCAGGGCAAATTTACAAAGAAGCAAAGCTGTTAACCGTTTTTTCCTTTATTACGTCCTGATTTCACATATGGAGACGAAACATATATACCATAAATGGAGAAACCTCTTTTTCAGGTTTACTAGCGTTTTTGAGCCGATCGAGTGATTGTGTAGGCGTAGAAATTTTTTTTACGGTTAAAACCAATAATTTGATCAAGTCCCAAGCAGAACATTTCCGGCACTCTGACATATAGGCTAATGTCCAGCTCAATGGACTCAAAAACGGACCTTGCTAGCTAGCTAGTAAACGTAGAAAAGCGATTTCTCTATCTGCAGTAAAAGTTTTTTCTTAATATTAAACTCAGAGCGGAAATGTGAAAAAAAACGTGTCTTTTCCGCTTTGTTTCTTTAAAATCTTACCCTAATTACATTACATTATTTTACAGGAAATTGGCCTGTTCGAGACACAATTAGGGATTATTTGTACGCGTGAACAGATTGGACCTTTTAGTAATTTCCACTAGTGGCTGCCACAACCATGACTGAAAATAAGAATAAGTCCGATTTGTTCACAACTACAATTAATCCTAATTGTTTCGAGAAAAAGGACCGATTTCCTTTTAGTAAACACGGCAACCGTAAATATAGAAGCTTCTATCTGACGTCTTCTCGTTATAAGAGGTTGTACATGTAGAATGAAGCCATACTGTGATTTAGAGGCTGTCTCACCAAGAACCACCCACTCAATTTCGCTTGAAAAATAATTTTGCCTGAAACTCTGGCAAACTGAAAGACTTTACCAAGGTAAGAATAAAACAAGATTTCTTTTAATTCGAAATGATTTTCTAGTCGCGTCAGGAGCCATTTAATATTTCGCCTCGTCAGGGCCTGTCGCGCCGTCACCAAAAGCATAAAATTGGCATTTTTCGTGACGCCGTAAAATATATCATTCGCAACATCTGATCTTCCTCATCTTCCAGCGATCTAAACGGAGGGTTTCCTCTAAATTTAAGCCTTGAAAGCATGATTTTCTCCTTGATACCAGACTTGGTTAGTTTGTTATCTGATTCTTGAAGAAATCCAGCTCTGAAACGATGTTTCGATAGGGTATTTTAGCCCAAAATGTGACCATGGAGTCGAGCTTTGTTCGCTTCCAAGAAACTCGATGTAGCCGTGCTCAAGTTTCGAAGGCAAAACCTACCAATTTACTGGAACTGCTAGTGACTGATTCAGCAACGTGAAGGCTTGGAAAGTGACTGAAGTTGGAAATAAAACCAAGTTTCGAAGCAGGTAAGCTGTAGTTATAATAAAATCTCCTCGGATAGGTCGATTTTGATATAGGCTTGAATGTCGGAAATGCTCGTACATGTGCTGATACAAACGGCCATAACTTTTGAAATACTGAAATCGTACAGGGGTTTTTGCATATTTTTGCCGATAAAGGACTACACTTTGCAGCTGTGTAGACTAGAGGTTTCAGCTAGGTCCCAAATTTTAAAAATTAGCTTCTAAATGAAGGCCATTTCCAGCCATCGTTAGATGGCGAATAATAGTGTTCAGTAATATGCTTGATTTCGTCTTGCCACTTAAATTGAGACAAAATTGGTTAGTATCTCAGAAAACTAGAAAGGTTAATGAGCAAAATGATATAAGACTCAATACTAGATGTTGCGAATGAAATATTTTACGGCGTCACGAAAAATGCCAATTTTATGCTTTTGGTGACGGCGCGACAGGCCCTGACGAGGCGAAATATTAAATGGCTCCTGACGCGACTAGAAAATCATTTCGAATCAAAAGAAATCTTGTTTTATTCTTACCTTGGTAAAGTCTTTCAGTTGCCAGAGTTTCAGGCAAAATTATTTTTCAAGCGAAATTGAGTGGGTGGTTCTTGGTGAGACAGCCTCTTAAATCACAGTATGGCTTCATTCTACATGTAACAACCTCTTATAACGAGAAGACGTCAGATAGAAGCTTCTATATTTACGGTTGCCGTGTTACTAAAAGGAAATCGGTCCTTTTTCTCGAAACAATTAGGGATTAATTGTAGTTGTGAACAAATCGGACTTATTCTTATTTTCAGTCATGGTTGTGGCAGCCACTAGTGGAAATTACTAAAAGGTCCAATCTGTTCACGCGTACAAATAATCCCTAATTGTGTCTCGAACAGGCCAATTTCCTGTAAAATAATGTAATGTAATTAGGGTAAGATTTTAAAGAAACAAAGCGGGAAAAGACACGTTTTTTTTCACATTTCCGCTCTGAGTTTAATATTAAGAAAAAACTTTTACTGCAGATAGAGAAATCGCTTTTCTACGTTTACTAGCTAGCTAGCAAGGTCCGTTTTTGAGTCCATTGAGCTGGACATTAGCCTATATGTCAGAGTGCCGGAAATGTTCTGCTTGGGACTTGATCAAATTATTTGGTTTTAACCGTAAAAAAAATTTCTACGCCTACAACAATCACTCGATCGGCTCAAAAACGCTAGTAAACCTGAAAAAGAGGTTTCTCCATTTATGGTATATATGTTTCGTCTCCATATGTGAAATCAGGACGTAATAAAGGAAAAAACGGTTAACAGCTTTGCTTCTTTGTAATTTGCCTGATCACCTATTAGTAGAATTCTACTAGTACACTAATGCAAATGCTGTAATCTGATTGGCTGAGCCATTGACACACTATCAGCCATTAGTGTGCAGTAGCTGGAACTAGTCTACGAAATGGCGACGTTTTATCGTTTTGCCAAAGTTTTGGAGGAAAATTTTGCTGAAAATGGATAATTAAATTTCTGAGAAGACTTAACGAAGGACATTTACGGTTTCTTAACTTTAGAAAAGTTGAAACTATTGAAAAAAATGATGCGCGCCCGTATACAACTTAATTTTAAATTCGGAATCAATCCGAGCGATATTTTAAGGCACAAAGTTTAATAACACGTCGAGAAATAATTGGAAACCGTTATTTCAGGTAAATCTTAGTAAGAATTCTACTAAAACAATTAGATTATTCGCTCTCGATTTCTATGAGGCGATAGTTGATTCGGCCTTCAGTTACAAATGTTTCTACAAATTACATTTATTGGAAAATTCCCATATTCTTACTTTACTTTATTTCCTTTTAGTTGTCAATATCGGCGCCGTAAGTTAATTATTTACTACATACGCCAAAATGGCTTTAAGTTCCTTAATTATTGAGCAATCCACAGTCCCATGTTTCCCCGCCATTAAATAATTCCTTGGGGATTATCTCGGGGTCAACGAGAAGAAAAGTGGGGATCATTTCGGGGTCGATTTTGGTATCATTTCAGGGTTGGAGATTATTTCGGGATCGGGATCATTTCGGGGGCTGTACAGAACTCACACGCGAGAAACATGCCTATACTTCCTGAACCGATACCTGCACTACGGATGCTTGACGATCCGCTTCCAAACATATTGTTACCATCCTGCCTGGCCAAGATGACTCTCGAATAGGTTCTAGAAGCATTTTCTGATGTGTATACATGGTTGGGACAGTTTGGGAAGCCTTTTTTTTTATTTAGACCCAAACGTCTCTCCAGCCCATGATGCCATCCACCGGCAGCCAGTAGCAAGACTTGCCCAAATCAGAGCAGTTAGACAAAATAGAAAGCGAAGGAAAGATTTGCCGACAAGCTGATGCAGTAACATGACGAGTAGAGAGAAAAAAGACAAATATAGAATCTGTTTAGACCCATCAAACACAAGCAAGCATCCAACTCCAAGCCTCGAGGACATCTTGCCACCACTTAACGGTGCAAAGTGTTTTTAAGTTGCTGATGCGATGTCAGGTTTCACCAACATACTTCTAGATCGCGAATCAAGCTTGGCCACAATATTCCATACACCTTTGGGCAGGTGCCGGTGGCTTCGACTGCCTATGGAGTCTCAAGTGGCGCTAAAGAGTATCAAGCGAGACAACAGGAAGCCTTGGAGGATTGAAAGGTGTCTGCAATATTGCTGATGATGTTCCTATTTATGGTGTGGACAAACAAAAGGAGAGGCCGAGAAAGTTTATCATGAGAATCTTTACAATTTTCTGCTGCGAATGCCAACAAGTGAAACTCAAGCTGAACCCCACCAAGTGGAGCGAGGTTTAAAACTCAGAAGATGACTTTCATGGGATTCTAGTCCAGAAGGGAAGAAGCAATGGTTAGCCCCTCTCCATCCATGGTCGAAGCAACCTTAAGCATGCCCAAACTTTCAGACCCAGGTGCTGTTTAACGTTATTTGGGCATGCTCAATTTCTTTGCCTGTAGGATATGTCACTTTTTAGTGGACGAACTCAACTAACAAAGTTTTTGTTGAGTCTAAGGAATTCATTGCCTATGCCCCTGTTATGGGTTATTTCAATTCACAATTGCCCGTAACCCTTCAGGTGGCTGCATTAGGTGATGGCGTTGATGGAGCGCTCTTGTAGTATGATCAACCAGTGGCATTCTACTCGAACACCCTAACAGAAACTGAACAAAGATACGCTGTGATTGAAAAGGAATGTCTTACTATCCGCTTGGCGTTTGCGAAATGGGGCAGTCTACTTTATGGAAAGTCAGATATTATCGCACAAATGGATCATCAGCCACTAGAGAGTATCTTGAAGAAACCTCTCAACAAAGGACCACGGCGTCTGTAAGTGAATTATAAGAAAGGGGCACCACAAGTCATAGCAGACACCCTGTCCAGAGCTCCTCTACCACTGCTCACTGCAGCAAATCGCTCCAGAGAACAGATATTTTGATTAGAATTAGAAGCAATGGCTTTGGACAATTCTAGTATCTCCAAGGTTACTCAAGAAAACTTACAGGAGCAGAAAACTACAGATCCAGCGCTGCGAAAGCTATCTCTTCTCGTAATGACTGGCTGGCCAATGTCAGAGCAAGTGTGGATCCATTGGTGCGACCTTACTACACTTTCAACGATAAACTCTCTGTGGCAGACGGCATAGTGTATAAAGGCCAGCATGCAGTTATTCCAAGCTCATGCGACCAGCTATGCTTGGTAAAATCCACAAAACGTATTTGTTTAGCCGTACTTGATAACATGAAAGCAAGTAATTTAGTTTAGCAAACATCGTCAGTTTTGCATATAACGGGTTGTGCGCGCTTACCATTGCACCAGATCTTTAAAATAATCATTTCTACAGATTTTACATTTTATAAGCTTTACAGTCATATATACTTTGCTAAGGCTTTATCGCTAACGATGTGCGTAAGAACGATTTTCCGGAAGACACTCCTGAAGGTCTAAAGTAACCTTAATCGCGCCCTTGTAGCATTGAGCTTATTCCTAGTCAATTTTTAGTCTTGTGTATTGAGTTTCTAGAATATTTCTCTCTATTTAATACAAAATAGCTTTCTTTTCTTGTTGCATTTAAGGTGAGTTTAGTTTTTATAATCAGTTTCAGAAACATGAAAGTTAAATATATGCAATACATATTTGTGGTTCCTATAATTTAAAAATGGTTGTGGGCGACGCAAACAAAAGCAAAACCAACAAAATCAAAACAGCGCAGTTCAGAGCTTTCAACACTTCCTGTTAGCTTTTTTGCTGCTGTTCCTCTCTGTTTCTCTCGTTTAGTCAGTTTTTCGCTTCACATGCAATATCTATTTGCAGCACTGTCGTGCCCTGTTTTAAATAGTAGAGTGCAACAGGAAAGCACAATAAAGCAGACGCGAATTTTAATAATTATATATTCTGTTATTTTCGTTCAAGTTTGTTTTGTGATGGGGTGTTCTTATCTTTAGGATCCTGGGTATTCTCTTTTAAGACTTTTTGATTTAGCCATTAATTCAGAAGTTTTTCATTCTTTTTACATTGTACCTGCACTTTCGTTTCCTTTCGTTTTCTCGATTTCGGTGATGGGAACTCAATTTTTGAGTGGGATTGTCTTAAACTCCCTACAGCTCTGATCTTTCGCCATGGCTGGGATGAGTGGCCCCCGTTATCAATTTGAATGTGGTATGCATCTTACACCTAAATTACATGGTCTTTTGTTAAAGAGCTTTTCTAAAGGCGTTGACGAACGTGTTGCGCGTTAGTGAATGTTTGTATTCAACAGCACTAGAAGCAACCCTTTTTTTCTCCAGCAGTGGTTGTTAAGGGTAGTAATGATAATGAGTCCAACTTACAAGTCTAACAGCTCTGTGTTGTTTGAGAAAGCGTCGGGAGACAAGTTCTTTAACTGATTGTCTGACAAAACCCTGACAACAAAAGCATCAAAGTAAGTAGTTAGAGCCGAGTGGTATCGGTAATTTATCGAGGGTGATTGACTAGGGAAGCTAGTTCTAAAAAGTCATGTTCAGAGTCTAACTAAAAGCGTTTGTCGGTTAAAAGTGTTCGAGGATGGTACAGGCGATAAGATCTTGCAAATTCTGTTAACAATTCGGCTACTATTCCTCATAAGGACTTAATGACTGGTACTATACTTCGGCTATTATTCATCAATACGCACTTTGTGACTAGCCCCAAGGGAAGCAACAAGTCTTGTTTCCGTGTATCCTTCAATATTACCAGGGACGAAGGCGAAGAAAACTTTCCCGTCTCCAGTGCTACTCGTCTTAAAATGCCGTTGGCGAGTAGCTCTGGACGCGCCACAAAAAATAGTTTTTCATGGGCTAAAATAAGGGTTGCGCAGCAGAAACGAATATTACAAAGCATTACGCATTCCATTTTACTTCCGGCTCTGGTGTTGCAACTTTCGCTGGCACGCTTTTCAGAGAAGCAAAACAAATAGCCATCTTTCCGAAAGAATCGTAAACGTTTCACCGTAACCAAAGCAGATCATCACCTGCAACGATGTCGTTCTCGATCGTTGTCATCATCTTTTGATTTAGCAGCCAAGAAGGTGAATAGACACGTTTAAAAACTTTAGTAAGAAATCATAAAATCAAATTGCAATTGGCAGTTGGTCAGTTTCAAGAACCATACGTCTCACTTCAAGAAAAGTTCAAGAGGAAGCCTTTAGCCAGGTTAAGGAGATTCTAGTAATCCAAAATGTTACGACAATAAATTGCCAAAATGAGTCAAAGGTCCCTTTTCTAATGTTGTGCTTTATAACTTTCATGCACTTGGAGGATGTTGTAAGTGGTATGAACATGTCAACTTGAAGTTAGGCTTGCTTCTTCGCAGAAGTTATGTGCTACAATTTTACTTGCCACGAAAGCTTTTGCTATAATATTATTAATTGAGACCTCCCTTACATACTCCCTCCCTCCCTTCCTCCACCCCTCCCTCCCTCCTCCCCATTAAACACAAACAAACCCGTTATGGCTAGGCAAAAATTTTGATTATTGCCGAAATTCAATATGGCGCCTTGAAAAATCGGACCAATCAGGAGTCAAATTAAGAATTCATATAACGGCATCTTCTCGGACACCCAAAGCAGCAGTAAAACCTGGACACCAGGTCCCAGGTTCCCATAGAAAGGAGGATAAACGCAGGATTCTGTATTCGACAGAGAGAAAAATGGAACATACAGATTTTTGTGTCTAGTGCGAAGCACAGACACTATGAGAAAACACTAAAATCCTCCTCTCTCATACGCATAAAGTTTCTTAAGGTTTCTTCTACGTGACACATTACATGAAGCATTCTTTACTGGGTACCAGGAGGGTAGTATCATCGAAAATCGCTCGTAATGTCTTCGTGACCCGAAATAAACAACAGATGACAATCGGAACCAATCGAATGTGTATTAGTAGAGACGACAATTGCGTCAACACCATGTAGTTTCCACGTTAATTCCCGACCACTGCAACTCTTTACGACGATTTGCTTTCGTTGCTTTCTTCGACGTGTGTGATACGAGCTGTTCAATCGGTAAGTTACCTTTTACTTTCTTGCTTGGTGATGAATTTCTTAAGACGTATTTTCTCAGTATGCCACAGATTTCGAATTATGTGTCAATTCGGCCGAATGAAAGGTTTCGAAAGGTGCTTCAAAGTTGAAGATCAAGGCACTTGGCGCCAACAGAATCTGCATGCTGCAATTTTGCGACCGCCTGCGAAGAGGATACAAATTAAGCTTTATGAGCCCCATTTGGGGAAAGAAGGGCCCGTTATGGGAAATATTGAGCCCTTTTGAAGATAACAAAGCCCGCTGAGGGATTAAATAAGCACTTTCAGGGAAATGTAAACGGCAGAAAATCTTACGTCGCTGAAGGATTTCAAAATGTAAAAACACCTTTCATTAGCAAAACATATACGAAAGCTGTCGCGATTTCCTTCCGAGAAAGTCATACTAGAACTCGTAATCTTGTTTAATATCACCCAAAAGTCGTTTTTACTGAATCTTTCCATGCGATGGTCAGCACTGATGCGGAGGTGTGCTCGCCGTGTGACAGAGAATTTGATAGACATTGCAAAGTACAGGTAAAACGTCGTAGAGACCAAGAGCCGTCAAGATTACCGATAAAAAAGACTATAAGCTCCATGAAAAAGAGAAAAGCTAGACGCAAGCTGAAGCGCATTTTCAGGAAATCTACTCCTAAATCTTCAAGTTTGTACAAATTAGCGACTGACTATAAGTTATGGTATGTAACATACGTACTCAGATGCGACTGATAACAGGTTCACCATTTGACCATAATCATAGTTAAAAAAGGGGAATAGTTATGAAACTCGTCAAAGTTCTTTGTTGTATGTTATTGTTCTGTTTTTTGGTCTTGACACAAAACACAATTGTTGTTTATTCTAAGCCGATGAACTAACCAATAGACACGTGTTGGTTACTTTATTCATCTATAGTGTATGAGAGCAAAACAAAAGATTGAGCAGGGTCGTAGACCTTCCATGCAACATTAATCTAGGCGGCTTTGTTTGCTCCTTTGACGTTTGCCGGGCTTGATAACCATTTCCCTCTATTAACTATGACCATATCGATACTAATTTGCATGAATCAGAAGTCAATGTACACATTTTAGAAACAACACGCAATGAATGCTGAGCTACATAAATTGTATGTTTGGTTGACATCAAGCAAATTAAAAAAAATTAAATTTCGTTGTATTCCGTCCATATCAAAACAGACTCTCCTTTCAAACCAAAATAAGCATATTTGACAATGAGAAAAATATGACCGTTCCCCTAGACCTCGAAGATTACGTTAAGTATCTAGGAATATTAATTGACTCTAATCTTTGTTGGAAGATCCATACTGAATATATCGCCCTCAAAATAAGTAAAACCGTAGGTCTTATTGCAAAATTAAGACACTTTCTACCTCTCCACACCCTACTACATATTTATCAGTCTTTAATCTCTCCTTAAATCACTTATGGATTATCTGTCTGGGGTCAGGCCTATAAGACTTATCTAAATGAAACTTTAATTCTACAAAAACGTGTACCGCGTTTCATGTACTTCACAAAGAAAACTGAACACACTATTCCACTCTTTATTAATGCTAAGATTCTACCCCTAAACTTATTATACTATAAAACTTTATCTGAATTGATGCACAACGTTAGCACTGCTACTGCCCCAGTTAACATACGTAATCTATTTACAAAAACGTCTAGTGTCTATTCTTACAACACACGTTCTTCTGCTTTAGAAAATTTTTACATCAAAGCTTCAAGACTTGAAATACAAAAAAAACGCCTTTTCCATGGCTAGAGGATCCTGATGCGATAGATGGAGTTTAGTGTCATCTGCATAGCTTATCAGCCTACAATCTCTAATTGCAAATGTAAGATCATTCATGAAGATATTAAACAATAGTGGTTTAAGTAAGGATCCCTGTGGCACTCGTTTTGACACACCCATCCAGGTGGAGAAGGTATGGCCCAACTTAACTCGTTGATATCAGCATGATAAGTAACTTCGCAAGAGTGCCACTGAATTGTCGCTCACACCATAGTTTTTCATACATGAGGAAAACTAACAATGTAATCTTGCAGCGCCGAGGTTGAACCCAAACTGGAATGAGCCTCGGTCAACTCACGTGTCTCAAACGCTAGGATGGACTGGTCTGAAGCTAGCATCAACACTTAGCGTGTATGTGCTAAATAATAAGCACTTAATGACTGGCCACAAGAGAAACAGTGAGTTTTGTCTTCCCGAGACCCTCAATGTTCCCCGAAGCGAAGCCGAGGGGAACATTGAGGTCGAGGCTCTCTCCTCCGCACAGGCCTCTTTCGCGCTGGTTTGACCGTAAAGGTTCCTTGGCCGTAGGCCTAGGAAGAAGGAGAAAACGACAGCGCTCGTCGTGACGTGTAAACCATGCCTTGCGTGTTGCATACAACTTCAACGCACTGGTAAAAGTAGCTACTGTCCTTGATATTGATGTGGATATTGTATGAATCGTACACACGAATTACCCTGTTTACGATTGTAGGAAAATGCTGCGAGATGCTGTTTTACGTTTGTATTCGACAGCATTGTTGTCAACCCTTTCACGTGAATAATTAATCTCCAGCTGTGTTTATTAATGTGGGTAATGAAGTGATTACGGGTGAAACTAGCAAATAATCAGAATTTTTGACACAACGGTAAAATAAAATTATTTCTTATTTCTCTATTTGATTATCTATTTATATCATCGCTGACAAACTACCCTTACAACTGTGGGTTTCGACTTGCTTATTTATTGAGCAATTTTGCGCTAAACGTTGCCATGACAATTTATCAGTTTTACATGTGTAAGGTCTTTGTTATGGATATGTGGATACTGAGTTCAACTTACAGTCCTAACAGCTCAGTGTTGTTCGAGAATATTCTTGGAGGCAAAGCTTTTAACTGATTTCCCGACAAATCCCTAACATTAGAGAAAACATTACAGAAAAATTTTTCCATTTCATTTCCATTTCTATTTTACATTAACCACAAAAAAGATAACCAAAAAAAAAATAACGCAATACACTAAAAAAATTGTTTATTAACGAAAATGCTGCTATTTTAATCTAGTACAGGTTCTTTTTTTAACTTACAGCCAAACTAAGTTGACCAAGTTGGAAAATAGTTCATCAGTCAGCTCCGTAAGATGGTTTTGCGTAAGATATCTGAGTAAATTGGAAATAAATACCCATATATCATACATGAACATTTTCATTAACTTAGTAACGCAATAGACGTGTTCATGTTCTTAGTTGCATCATAGGTGATCAGGGCAAATTTACAAAGAAGCAAAGCTGTTAACCGTTTTTTCCTTTATTACGTCCTGATTTCACATATGGAGACGAAACATATATACCATAAATGGAGAAACCTCTTTTTCAGGTTTACTAGCGTTTTTGAGCCGATCGAGTGATTGTTGTAGGCGTAGA